>JANHGC010008202.1:259664-275908 GCA_027560395.1 Boaedon fuliginosus
CCCAAGCAGTTACAGAGTCAGCTTATTGCCCCCAACAATTTGGGTCCTCATTTCACCGACCTTAGAAAGGATGGAAGACTGAGTCAACCTAATTGACTGTTTTCTTCCTGCAAGGCATATTTCTGGGACCTGGCTAGGATAGTCAGTATAGAGGATGATTAAACAACCAAATTGCATCTTTCATATCAGAAATATATTGATTGATTGATTGATTGATTGATTTGTCAACACGAACAGGATAATAGGTAAACATCTAAACATGAATATAAACAAGTAGTATATGCAATTAAATAGATAGTAAGACAGGGATGGTAGGCACGCTGGTGCACTTATGCACGACCCTTTAATGGTTTTGATTGTATAGTCACAGCCAGTAGTTTGACTTTCTGACCACCCTGATGTTAATTATGTATGTTCATTTCAAACAGATGCATCTCTTGCAGGAGAATGATATCTTGCTATGGAAGATGTTCAACTGAGAGCAATTACCCCTTTAATAGATTGCAAAAGAATCTGCCCTTATAAGTGTGGAACCAGGAACAAATTAAGCACCTCACCAAATAGAAGCAGATGAATAATTATCTTCATAACTTATTTTTTCCTAATGTAAATAATAACCTTGGGCATAAATATGACTTGATGTAATCCCAGTGCTGTTCCAAACCTACTTGGGTGGAAAGAAACCAAATATTTTGGTTCATTTTAACCGGGACAATTTTTATCTGAAGCCAGTCATAAATTGCTTTTGTTTTTGAAAGTACTTGACTTCACATTTTGATTATCAGCTAGAAAGAGCAGGAACTCACATCTCAAATATATGGGTGATTCACGTAGTTTAGTCTGCAAAATAATTGGAAATGGTGGTACAGTCACATGTCCCAATCATGGCAGCATCTGGTGCATTATAGAACAATAAACAATTCGTGCATTTGTATAATATACACGTGTATAAATATTTATAATCATTTGGAATCCATATTTTTCCATGATAGTAGTAACAGAAATAATATTTATCTTTATGTCGTTTTGTTTTGTTTTGTTTTGCCAGGACTTAATATGTCTAAAGGATCAAATTCATTAAACCAATCACATGGTACCAACAGCAGTTCTGTGGCCATTGCTATTCTCGTGCCTTTTTTTGCCCTTATTTTAGCAGGCTTTGGATTTTACCTTTATAAACAAAGGTAGGTGGAATATACGTCAATTTTGTATGCACAGTGATATATGATTATACACAGTGGAAAGGAAGGGAGGGAGGGATTTAAAAAATAATCATGTTAGTAATCATATTTTCCACCAACTCAAGAAGGCACCATTATTTTACATTATTTATCTTGACAATTGTTCAGGCATTTTTCGATCATCATTGGTTATAGAATCTAGGCTGTATAGAGAATGTATTTTTTTAACCTAATTATGAAATCCTGTTAGGTTCATCCAGTCTTCCAGTCTATCAATCTACCTATATCTCTAAAAATGCATTAGGGGAAGCTACCAATTTGCATTAAAATAATATATAATTAAATCAAAATTTACTTTGCATATAGGAAACTCAGCAGAATATACAATCTCCATACATTCCAAAAGGTATTTATAATGTACCTCTCCCTTTTCAGGTACTGATTAAAAGGATACATAAAAATAAGGGGAAAAAATCTTACATTTCAAATTGTTCTGAGTGAAAAGCAAATTATGATTAGGACATAAAAAAATGCTCATCCTAGATTGCAATAACCTACATTAATAGGCTGAGTCACAACCCTAACCAAGTTGTATGTGCATACCAATCTCATCTTGTTCAGGTCATACTGTCAGAGGAATATATTTGGGTAGATTTCTTTAGGGTATCAAGAATCACAACTATTTCTTACAATTCCAAATTATCCAATTATCTGTCCTTGGAGAACCACAATAATTATTCCAGGAAGCATAGAATAGAATTTCAGGTCAAAGTTAGTTTTTTTTTTCTGTTCTCAAGGGTGAAAGTGCCTAGTTCTTCCAGCACTATTTTACAGATGAACAGAGTTGGAAGAGAGAGACCTTGTAGGTCATCTAGTCCAATCCCCTGCCCAAACAGGAGACCATACACCATTTCTGACAGATGGCAGTCCAGTCTCTTCTTGAAAGCCTCCAGTGATGAAGTTCTCACAACTTCCAAAGGCAAGCTGTTCCACTGATTGATTGTTCTCACTGTCAGAAAAACTATCTTTATTTCTAGGTCGAATCTCTCCTTGATCAGGTTCCATCCATTATTCCTTGTCTGGCCTTTGGGTATCTTGGAAAATAGCTTGACCCCTTCCTCACTGTGGCAGCGCCTCAAATATTGGAATACTGCTGTCATGTCTCCCCTGGTCCTTTCTTCACTAGACTAGCCATGCCCAGTTCCTGTAACCATTCTTCATGTTTTAGCCTCCAGATTCCTAATCATCTTTGTTGCTCTTTTCTGCACTCTTTCTAGAGTCTCAACATCTTTTTTATAGTGTGGTGACCAAAGCTGGATGCAGTCCTCTAAGTGTGATCTTACTAAGGGTTTATAGATTGGTATTAGTACCTCACTTGATCTTGATTGAATCCCTCTGTTAATGCGGAAGGATGCTAATAGTTGGTTTAGCTGTAGACATTACCATCACCACTTTTCTCTTCAGCATGACCCCTGAACTGCCATTGCTCTTCCCCATAGTTGTGCCTCAGTTCCAATTGTTTCTTTCCCCAAAGAGCTCAGTACAAAATGGTTCTGAAATAAATCTTCTCTACAGAAAACAGAAGCAGAACACTGGGCATTTTTTCCAATGCCAAATGAAGCCATATCTTCCATTGGCAATGGAAGCCAATGTCTTCTCAAATCAATGCTTTAGCATTGATATTTGTCACGATGTCATGGTTGGTTGGGAACTAGAAATATTGTTTTTCTTTTTTGTAATTAGAGTGTTCTCTAATTGATGTTTCCCAGCACGCTTACTCTGCTGTGACTGTTAAGTTTTACGTTTTATTTAATTGTTTAAATCCATGGTTTATTTAATTGGTTAAATCCATGGTTAGAAAACCATCTCTGATGACAAAAGCCCACTCTAAAAGTTTACTGTCTCTCTTCCCATTAATGGAAACACATTTGAAAAGTAAAAAAAAACATCTAAATGGTGTTGACCAGTCAGTACTATTATGATGCAGCTGAACTATTTACCCCTTGTACATCTTATTACTTTCTTCATAATAAATTAAAGTCATTTGTGAAAAGTATCCCATCTACATTAACTTCCTTTCACAACTGTCAGAGATGCTTCGTAAATAAGGTCATTGTTTCACATTATACCTTTACTTTCAGTTTTTGGAACGGTTGTAAATTACTGCCCTTTAGAGAGAAGCAACATATTCAAATGTCTGGATGCCTTGGCACACTGCAGTAATAATGGCTTTGCTGTGTACTTCACATATTGCCTATATTTCGTTTTTGACATGTACAGTATTGTGAATTGTATTCCTTGTATCATTTATCTTACATCAGCCATAAGTGCCATGAACAGTTTTATTACAGACAGCTGTTGCATAGCCATCATTGGCAATTCAGTTCCTATTAGTTTATACTGTCATTACAGACTTTTGTCCAAGATTTATCCTACTGTTCTCACCTGGGAGATAGTTGTGCATAAAATACCTAAACCAATGTCATGATCCTTTGATCGATCTTCTTCCATTTCATATAAAATCTTGTGGTGATAGGGGTTTGTGAACATTTGAGTCCTATCAGTTTTGAGTAATGAGGTAGACTAATGTTTATAAATATAAGCTTCTACATGAAAATGTGCACATCTACTGTAGAATATAAAATAATGAAGCCGTGGTGGCTTATTGGTTAGAATGCAGTACTGCAGGCTAACTGCTGACTGCCAGGAGTTTGATCTCAACCAACTCAAGGTTGACTCTCCATCCTCCCAAAGTCAGTAAATGAGGACCCAGATTATTGAGGTCAATATACTGACATTGTAAACCCCCCAGAGAGTATTGCTAAGTGCTATTGCTATACTGGTTTTTTCGCACTGCAGCAAAATCAAATCCAAAGTTATTCTGTGCTTTTTATCTGCGATCTATACATTTCTAACACCCCAGAATTATCTAAGAAGCTCTTTCTAACACCATCAAATGCAATCATTTAAGGCTTTAAAGAACTAGAACAATATTTATTGTACTGTTGCATGCTGCCCAGACTCACTTTCCTATTTCCAGCATACCAATTTGATTAATAAATAATAATAATAATAATCTCCTGAAGTCCAGTATCTCAGGTATGGCTTTGATCAATGCATTTGCTGAGAATCCTTCCTCTAAGCTGCATGACTGTGCTAGGCAGTAGCAAGATTGTTACTACACATTCTGTACAGTCATCCAGTCTGCATGTGATAGCTTACAGAGAATATAAAAGAGAATCTCCTGAAGCTTTAGTTTAGCCATGTCTGACTTGCCTTCAGCTTAGTCAGATCAGGGATCAAATAGAAACTTTGCTTCGAGCCTGGGAAGCTTTACTGAGGTGTACCATATGAGCAAGCGCAGAGAAGTACTTTGCTACTCCCAATGCCTCCGCATAACTATTACATTTTTTTACCGACTTGGGTAAGATGTAAGCAATTTTTTTTTGACCAAACACTGCCTTATTAACTGGTTTCTGTTGATATCAGAATTGAACTGCTGATGTTGATTCTTATCATAAAAAACTTTTATAATCTGGATGCAGGGTTTTTGAGACAGGGACGTTCTTTTCATCCAAAAATAAAGATTCATTATTTATGTACATCTTTAACATTCCGATTAATGTTTTATTTGTTTGTTTTATTTTAATAAAATTTACAGACCGCCCTCTCCCAAGGGACTCAGGGAGGCTTACAACAATAAAACGAGTATAAAATAGTGCATCGTATATTAAAACACATTTAAAAACCCGTAAAACAACTTCGAGGTGTTAACCTAACCCAGCCTGCAAGAAATGCCGTGTTAAATAATTTAATTCATGGATTTATTTAATTTACAATTTTCACGGAGTATGTTTAGTCTCCGCTGCACAACTCTCTCTAAGTAGTGTTGTTCTCGTTTCTGAGAGCTATCAAGATAGTACGCTAGCATGAAAATTTGCTGCCTGCATTTTCATCTCCGTTCTGCTATGTGGCGGATGAGAGATTCTGTCTGCAAAAGGAGTGGGGTGAGGAGAGAGGCAGGCTAGAAAATGCCTCTTTAGGTGCCAGATTGTCTGCAATCAATTCTCCAAGCCCACAGAGCAATTGTAGGAATACTGAATTGGCATTAAAAGAGCCATTATCTCCTACTTTTCTCTTCCCATTTTCTTGCCACCCGTGGTAAGAGATGCAGAAGACAGCAAAACATTATCTTCAACACTTCTCTTGGTAGGTTAAGGGGAGGGAAGCAGGACAATTATTTTTGGTGGTCAGAAGATATGTTCATGTGACAGCTAATCCCCATATTAGGGGTCTACTTTTGACCCATGTCCACCTGTCTTCCACAAGGCTGATTGACACTTACCAAAAAGTACACTTTTCCAACCCTCTGAATCAGACTCTCCTGTATATTTTCTGCTAGGGCTGATGAATAGCCTTACCCATATCTGTCGTGGTGACTAAGTGGTGTCTTCTTTTTACATGCATGCACAAACACACAGGTTTTATCATTTCCCCAAGCCATGTAGTTTGGGGGATCTGCTGCTAGGTCTGATGAAGTGGTGAGGATGATTGAGAATCTTCACAGACATTTTACTACAAGTAATTTTCTGTTCGCATATGCTGATTTATGACTGCAATAATCGTTTGATTTAATCTTCTGCTCTTCTGCCATTCGCCACAGAACTGCGCCGAAAACACAGTACACCGGTTGCTCTGTACATGAAAATAACAATGGACAAGCTGCTTTTGAAAACCCCATGTATGACACCAACGCAAAGTCTGTCGAAGGGAAGGCTGTGCGATTTGATCCAAACCTGAACACAGTTTGCACAATGGTATAACATTGCGATGACCTGACTGCAGGGGTTTGAAGATTGAAATGCGGTCATGGTGGACCTATTGTTCACTGGTTTTTAAAAGAAAAAAGAAAAGCACATTTTTCAGGATTTCCTGGATCACCTTTTCCTGAGGATGAGACAGAGACTAGAGTGGGTTTCTTTTTTTCATAAATATATATTGACTTCATGGTTACTGTGGAGTATTTTACAGAACGTCTGCTGCACTCCATGAGTGCTTATTCACAGTTTATTTGCTTTTTTAAAAAAGAAGATTATTCTAAAAAAAAATAATAAAATAAAATAATAACATATTTGCATATATTGGAGGAGCATCCACTATCAGTACGTCTGTGCTTTATAAACTGCTAGAGGGACTGGATTTCAAAGAACAAATTATATGTGATAGGAATTAAGAGTTATATTTACAGGAGACAGCAAGAGGCTATGGCTTCTCTTTAATAGTCATAGGCAAAACCATTCCATCATATCTGGTCTTTAATATCATTTTCCTCTCCTCTCTCCCTCTTCACTACGGATTTCTGAGATTATGCCGTGATCATTAACGTGCTTAAGCTTGCAAGCACAACCCATTATTTCTGAGCCACAATGGGATAATTAAGTGTCTAGTCTCGGATTCTTTTAATTCATGAGTTTCATTCCCTGCTCTGTTGTTCTTGTCATGCAAGCATCTTTTCTTGTTCTTCATGTTATCAGTCCCAATAGCGATCAATTTGTCAGTGATAGAATAAGATTTGAGAAATGCCACAACTGCAATTATCTTGGTTGCTGAGATCTATTGCAAAAGTATCTTTCAATATTTCACATTCCCCTCCTTTTCCCAGTAATTCAATTTTCTCCAAGTGAACAAATGGCAGATTAGAGCAGCATCACACTTCTAGACAATGAAGATGACTAAATGGTACATTTCCCATCTCACTCTATCATCCACTTCATCAATTTTGTTTCTACACTGCATTAAATGCTGAAGACAGACTCGATCATCATGGTGCCATCAACCTGCAGTCACAAAAATGTAGATTTCAGTTCATCAATGCCTTTGATGCATTTCTCAAAATTTCCAGGGCTTCCCTGTTCTAAGACAGGGAACAGCATGATACGTACTTTATGGAATATGTGAATTTTTTTGTCCCACAGAAGAAAACCCATAATCTCCATCCATCAGATTACAGTGTACACAGATTCCTGGATTAGGGGTTTAATCTCTTAGTGTGGCACTCTCTTTACTGAGAAGTACATGATTTCAGGAGTGGATTTACCCTAATTAAAAGAAATTAATTTCCTGTTTAATTTCCTTACATCTGCAATCCAGGCCTTGGTTAAAAAAAAATTATCAACAACTTCTGTTATTTTGTATAAAGAATCTGTCATGAGTTTGCCTGATTCTTAAACGTAGCCTATGATTTACACACAAATATGTACTTTTTTCGTCAATTTTATAATATACATTCTGTATGGAAGAAGGTAATTTTGGCATTACAATGTTTGTGTCGCTATTATATGCTGTGTGCCAAGAAATAATGGGTTTCAGTAAATGCACTGAATGTTGTGCCAAAGCAATGCCACATATTACTATAGGTACAAAGGGTGCTGCCAACACAAATATTTTAAATGAAGGCTCTATAATCCAGTTCACAAGCCTATTAAGCCAAAGTACAATCAATTATAATTGAATGGGTCTGTTTAATTCCAATCAGGAGGTTATTTTCCCAACTGTTTTAAGATTCAACAAATTCTGCTTCATATTAATTTGGGAAGTTTGTTTTCAAATGTACTTTAGAATTTATGTTGTGGAGTTAAACCTTAAATTATACTTGTTCCACAGCGACATACAATATATATTACAGTACAGAAATGAATACACTCATTTCTGCAAATCATACTTTCTTCTGTCAGGTTTGAGATTCCATTGATCTGTTTCATTCTTATATAAAATAACACAATTTTAGTTCAGACTGGAGTTTTAGAACTGAATTATCAAAATATGGTTTGAGTAATGTCCATATTGTAATGTTCATTGTCTTCCTTTGATAGCATGAAATGATTTTGAACTCATCAATGCTGTACATTAGCTGGTGTGAATTATCTGGAAATATTCTTTTCTCAGATATGAACATCTCTATGGGAATAAAAAATAATTTTTATTAATGTAATAAGAGAGTGCCTATTGCCCCCAAAGGATCACAAGTTTGACATTTCCATCCTCCAATCTGTATTAAACCAAGAACTGCTGCTTGGATTTCTATAGTGTTTGATGAATTTCTTATAAACCATTTTACAATGTTTTGTTTTGAAAATCACACCCATCTTTCCAGATACTGTCTTCTACTAAAAGAATGCCATTTTTATATTTTATACCATCGATTTGTTATTTATTCTGGTTTATTCAAATGATTGCAATAATGACGATTCATTCATTACTGTTAAGGTTAATATTTGAGACCTTGTTTAAAATCTTGTTTCTTCTGCAACTGGCTACTCCTCTTATATTAATGCATACACTTTTGTAAAGAAGTCTATTTTTATGAAAAAAGGGGATTTGTAAAAGTATGATGTAAATTTTCAGTGCAATGTAAACAAATAAAAATGGATAATTGCTTTTGTAATACAAAGTGTATTTTATAAAAGATTTAGAATCACAACAGCTGCAGAACTTGGAGTAAAGTCAAATTCGTTAGCCAAGCACTACAAGTTTTTGAGAACATGGTATTTCCTTGCTATTGTGTGCTATTGTGTGTCTGTGTATTTTGTATATGTGTGTTTGGATTGCTTGCTAAGTATAAAAATACTGTAAAGATTTTCAATTACATCTGAAAATAGAAAATATTCCAGTTAGTAAACACTGATTATAGATTCTATCATTAAATACAAAGAAGCCATTAATAAAATGACAATACATTTTCATCCAGTATAAATTATCTGCAGATTTCTAAATAATGCTGTGAATTACAATATGTTCACCCCTAGCTCTAAGTAAAGATCCATTATTGAATTGATTGAGATCAATAAACTGTTCCTCAAGCTTAGCAAAATGCATGCAGTAGTGTAAAGCTGTAGTCAGGAACTGTAAAATTAGATCTATACTTCCTACAATAACACCCTTTTATGATTTAATTCAAATGACGTTAAATACTACAGAATGTCTAAAATTTCATGTTTTATGCCTTGAAAGATCATAAGAATTTCATGTTTTTTAATGCTATGGAAGATAATAGAGTGGCCTAGTGGTGAAGGCACGAGCCTCCCATTAGGAAGGTTGAGAGTTCAATCCTAGACAGCAGCAGATGTTTCTCTATCAGACAGCAAAGAGTAAATATCTGGTGCAAACTGTGTAGATGTCTAAATGCTCAGTTCCATTCCACCGCAAATTAAGGGATTACAGGATTGTAATAAAAAAAAAAAAGAGGGGCAATGCTATGGAAGATAATTAATGGATAATTTCATACATGAAAGCATAGGAAACTTCATGCTTTTCCGCTTTCATCTGAACTAGGAATTGTAAATGTTTAACCACAACTTGTGACAGATCTTTTGTTGATAATGTTACAGTTCCTAGCAACCCAACCAATTTTGCCAGTGGTAGGAAAAATAGAATTGGAAATAGTAATTTGTCAGTAAAAATTTCAGTTTACCAAAATGATAAACTGATAAGATGATAAAGATAAAAGCATTGTTATTTGGACAAATTATTATTTATACAGCCTAGTTTTTCTGATTCTTTAAAATAAAAATTATAATTCATATCTAATGTATATATGCATATGCATATAATACAAAAGGAATATCTACTGAATGTACTTGACCTATCACATTATGGTTGGTAAGGAATGGTTTTCTAATTGCTGCTGATATAATATCATTATGATTTGGTCTATATTTTGGATAATGGATGAACAGAACTCTTGGATGTTTGATGTTATCAAACCAGCTTGTTCTTTGTTTGCCCCTTCTTCGTCCATTAATCATTCCTAGCATCATTGCCTTCTCCAATACATGACATGGCCAAAGTAAATCCAACGTACTTACGACTTTTAGCTTCTAGTGATGTGTTTGGTTTTATACGATTTAACACCTCTGTGTTATTTATTATCTCAAATAGCTCTGAGATATTTGCCTATATCTCACCCAAATTCTATATTCTTTGACTGGTATGCCTTTAGATGCTCTTTAACCTGTAATCTTAAGGTGTCTACTAGCTTGGCCAGCTTCAATAAAGAGTTGGACCAATGCATGGAAGTCAAGTGAATCAATATTAGCTTGGATGGCTGTGTGACTGCCTTCATAAGCCATCTGCTGACTTCTGTTTTTTCCCTATGGACTTAGTTGGCCCCTGTGAAAACAGACTGATGGGTGGGTCCAGACAGCAAGTCATTGCTTATATTTTTATCAGATTTTATTTGAGTTTATTTGTATGCCAGCTACTTTAAAAATTTAGGTGATTCAGAATTATAAAGATACGGTAGGCACTGCCAGTTGTTCAATTCCTGCCTGCCTTAACATGGTTCTTTATAAAATTAAAACATTTTGAAAGTTCTCATATTACATTAAAGAACAAAAAGTACCCAAAGGAATGAAGGAAACTTGCACTGCTCATAGAAAGTTCCCAAATTCAATTACTTCCTACCTGACTGCATGTTTTGGAGATAGAGTTGATGTATAAAATGGGCATTCAAATGCTCGAGAGAATATTTTGGTAATGAGAAATAGGGAACTCAAAAGGCGGGGAAAAGGAACTGTTCTGTGAACTTGTCCATAAATTTGCTATTGGTATTTAATTTGGTATCGTATTATTTTTAGGTGACTCTTGATGTCCAGTTTTACCCAGTTTGTGATTTTCCAATTTCAGTTTAATTTTTTTTTCTGCAGTATCATAAATAATATCCCCTTTCCGATGTGTGGATTTTAATCAAAATATTTCTAAAGTACTGTTCTTAGTATTGTATATCCAATTCTGAATATTGTCTCAAATACAAGGCAATGTTGTATATCACCTTTTTTCAGCAAGACATGCATTGGTTGTGTGTTTTATCTGATGTACATTTTTATAAACAATACATTCATGTTTTTGGTGGTTGTGCTGAAATCACCATCACAGATTCATACCATGGTATTATAAAGTGGTATTAACACTTCACATGATCTTGATTCTATCTCTCTGTTAATGCAGCCTAGGACTGCCTTGGTTTATTTGGGCAGCTGCAGCATACTTCTGGTGCATATTTAAGTGATTATCCATTAAGAGTCTAAGATCCCTACTATTAAGTCAGGTACCACCTATTCCAGCGGTGGCGAACCTTTTTAAAAAACATTTATTTCAAAAAACAATTATAAAAAGACATACAGAAAAAAAAAGGATACATACATATACACAAATATAGATAAACGTTTCTTCACAGTGTTTGGTGATACACCATATATTGGTCTTTAGTCAAAGCAACTACCTATTATATTTACTGTCGTTCTTCTAATTATTTCTCTTCTGACTGTACTGTATATGTACATTTCACTACCCTTTCTAAATATTGTTTTTAGTTTGTCTCTCCACCCACTTATACCAGAGGTCACTTCATAGTATTCTGTATCATTCCTGTTTCTTAATTGCATTGTTAATTTATCAGATTCTGCACAGTCTAATATTTTGTTAATTATCATATTACGGTTTGGAATCTCTGGTTGCTTCCATACTTGTGCGAATAAAATTCTTGCTGCAGTTATAATATGGATTAAGATGTATTTTATGGGTTTTGTCCAATTATTTTGTTTTCCTGGGAACATCCCTAAAAGAAACATCTTGGGTATTAGGTCTATCTGGATGTTTAGTATTTCTTCCCCCATTTTTTTTAATCTGAGTCCAATATTGTCTGGTTAACGGACAGGACTACTTTCTTGCCCATGTTATCATGTTCCCTTTGACGATTTCTTCTTCTAAGTCTACTTCAAGCAGATATAGGTAGCATTTACTTATTAATTTATCTTCATTCTCTAATAAGATTTTATCTACTCTTTGTAGTTCTTTATGTATTCCATTTCCTTCTTTATCTTTCTTAAATCTTCCTGGGTCTGGGCACACGACCACCAGTCTAATGTTATTCCTTTTTCACCTAATTCTTGTCTAGTTATTAAGTTTCCTTGTGTGTTCATTATGTCTGTATAGCAGATAATTTTTCCTGAATCTAAAAGGTTAGGGTTAATGAGCGCCTCTGTTGGTGAAAGCCAATTGGGTAATTTCATGTAGTGCTTAAATTTATTTTTTCCCCAAAATATCAATAGTGCTTTCCTAATTGTATGGCTTTGGAAATACCCATGCTGCTTGTTTTTGCCATAGCCCAAAAAGTAGTGTCATCTGTACTGTAGATTGTGGCCCTCTATTGCTAAAATTCATTTATGTTTTAAGATTATCCATTCTTTTAACCATATTAGTGCTGCTACCTGGTAGTAGAGGTACCAATTTGGAACCCCATCCCCCCTCTTTCCTTTGCGACTTGCATTGATTTTTTCTTAATTCTATGTTTTTTCCCTATCCATATGAATTTCATCACTATTTTATCCAATTCTTTGAAATAGTTAGTATCTAAATAAATTGGTACATTTTGGAATAAGTATAGGAATTTGGGGAGAATCATCATTTTTATTACCGCTATTCTACCTAATAGGGATAATTGTAAATTTTGCCAATTGTTCAAATCCTTTTTAATTTGTTGGAGAAGTTTGTTATAGTTGTCTTCTTTTATTGTTATGCAATATGCTGTTAACCAGATCCCCAGGTATTTGACTTTTTGTGTGTGTTGTAATCCTGTTTTTTTTATAATTCCAAGATCGGCTTCTCATATTTTTTGTTAAGAAGTTTGTTTTTTCTTTATTTATCTTCATCCCTGCTACCTTCCCAAACTAGTAGCTAAATCAGCTGATTTTCGGGCCTAAATTGATGCACGTGCACCACGCGCATCACCTCAGACCTGAAAAACAGCTGATTTAGCCACCTTCTGGGTGAAAATTTAGCTACTGGTTCATCCAAACTAGTAGCTAAATCAGCTGATTTTCGGGTCTAAATTGATGTGTGTGCAGCATGCCCAGCGTGCGAATCACTGCAGGCCTGAAAAACAGCTGATTTAGCCACCTTCCAGGCGAGAATGTAAATCAGCTGTTTTTTGGGCCTGTGGTGATGTACACACAGTGCACGCCTCACTGGAATCAATTTCGGCCCAACAAACAGCAGATTTAGCTACTGTTTCAGCCGAACCAGTTGCTAAATTTTCATCCTGAAGGTGATGCGCACGCACCAAAAATGCCTGCAATAAGTAAACCAGTTGTTAGACTGGTAGGAACGTACCCCTGGTCCAAATGGCTCTTTGAGTCATTTCCCCCTTTACCTGCTCTAACGTTTCTACCATTCATTCTATTATCATTGATGAAGCCAGTGTATTGCCAGTGTTTCCCAATCAGCTGAGACAAAACTCACAATGAAAACACTGATACTTCAAGGAACTTGATGCCAGACTACCCACTGCCTTATAGTCACTCTCCCTTTTCACACAAGGAGCTAGAAAGTGGCCATAGACTGAGTCACCCCATTAATCTACATTCCCCAATATTGTTGACTCGGGTAGCTCTTTTTTTCCCCAGCATTCTCTCACAGATTTCTTTAGCCTTACCAGAGGGATCTGGGATCATTTCTATGCAAAGCATGTATTCTGTCACTGAGCATATTGATTTGGAGAACAGTAAACCGTAACACCATGGGAGGAGAATTTGCAATTTGGAAACAATTTCTTGTCCTAATATTGTGGTTTATCTCTTGGGAAAGTCTGTGTTTTCTCTATGTACCCTTGAAAATACATAAATGTATTAGGAGGGCAATGTTCAGTAGCCATAAGGCCAAAAAGCCATGTTCTTTGAGATAAGAAAGAAACCATTCCTGTTGAGGAATGTTCATTCTTTGTGTTTTATCCAGGGGGATAAATCCAAGAAATAGGGAGCAGTTAAACATGCGTTGCTAATTATGAGTGCTGAAACTATAAATGAATTTGCATAAAGAAATTTCCTTCAGTTGGAGAATGTATTGAAGACTGTCTCATCCCTAGAAGTAATTGTATAAAAGGAAGACATTAAAAGGGACTTTTACCCAGAATGTTGTCACTGCTCAACCTCCAGCTCATCATTATGATCCCATCTCCCTTAAGTAGCTAAGTCAATTAATTTCTGGCTTGGCTATTGCTCAGAAGGAATGTTCAGAAAGAGCAACAAGGCAGGAAGTTCAACTTTATCAAGCTCTTTGGTTGTCCTCCCATATATCTCTTTTAAGCAATGGCATCAGCCATCCCATCAACACGTCTTGGGATAAACAAACAGAATGAAGGTTTTAAAAAGCCAGTTTAGTATAGTGCTCAAAGTGCTGGCCATAAACCAGGAGACCATAAGTTCTAGTTCTGCCTTAGACATGAAAAACTGGCTGGATGATTTTGAATCAGTCATTCTTAGCCCAACACACACAAGTGGATAGCTGCTGCACAGCTGTTGGATCAGAGTATTTGCAGAATACCATGAAGGTTTTGAATGCGATCCCGCACAGCATGCTTTGGACAGCCGATCTGGCAATGCATCCACGAAGCAGGTAACCAGCAAACCAGAAGAAACCCATCCCTGGGAGGCAGGCAATGGGACGAGCATGGTTCCAGAAACCCCAGCCTTGCAGGGCCATTGAGGTGTGGTTGCTGCTGCTGGAGGGCTCTCCAGGAGTCCGGGAACTGCCACAATCACCACAGATGATGACAAGGAAAGAAAAGTGCCAGCCAGATGCCTAAGCCTGGTGGGGTGGAGGAAGAAGAGGAGGAGGAGGACCTATTTCTGCTCAGAGCCCAGCAGGTGGAAGAAGCTGAGCTGGAGCACTGCCACCCAACCCCCCCCCCATTGCCTTGCAGGCAGCAGGCAGCCTCACAGCATTTTAAAACCAGCTGCGAGACAATGGGGTGGGTGGCTTGGGTGGTGCATGGCCTTGCAGCCATTTTTAAATGGCTGAGAGGCTTCAGAGCCCCCACCCCAGAGCTTACCTGGCTTAGCTGGTGCATGTGGGAAGGTGAGTAGGGGCAGGGCAGGCTGGGTGAGCTGTTTAGCATGGTAGAGGTCTGCAGCACCATCAGCTGAGCTTTAAAACAACTAAATTGAGGGAAAGAGGGCTGGGGCAGGTGGACGGAAAGAGGGCTGGGGCAGGTGGACGGGGCCAGCCAGGGGTCATATTTACCAGTTCAGTGAACCCCAGCAAATCATCGCCACCAGTTCCAGAGAACCGGTAAGAACCAGCTGAATATCACCACTGGACATAATAGATAACCAAGAGAATTTATTATCTAGGCAAGAATTAGAAGAAAAAGGATTCAATCTAGACTGGTGGTCACATGCCCAGATCTTAACAAGATATAGGAAAGATAAGGAAATGAACAGAATACACAAAGAAGCACAAATACTAGACAGAATATTATTAGAAAATGATAGCAAATTAATAAAAAAATGTTATAATCATGTATTAGAAGCAGAACTAGAAGAAGAGGTTGTTAAAGGGAATATGATAACATGGGCAAGGAACATTGGACATGCAATTACATTGGAAGATTGGGAAAGAATATGGGGAAAGTAACTTAAAAATTACAAAAGCAGTCAGTTACAAGGAAAATATCTATAAAATGTTTTACTGATGGCATCTACCACCACCAAGACTCACCAAAATGTTTCCAAACCTCAAACCCAACTGCTGGAAATGCGGACACTCATAGGGGACTTATTGCCACATGTGGTGGTCATGCCCATCAGCAAAACAATATTGGACGCAGATAAATAAGATACCAGAAGAAGTATTAAGCATCCAGATAGAAATGAAGCCAGAAATATTTCTACTAGGAATGTTCCCAGAGAAACATAAAAATTGGACAAAATCTACCAAATACATTCTCACACATACTATAACAGCAGCAAGAATTCTGTTTGCATAGTATTGGAAACAAGCAGAGATCCCGAACAAGAGTGCATTAATTAATAAAATATTAGACTGTGCCGAGTCAGATAAATTAACAATGTATTTAAGGAATAAGAATGACACAGACTACTTTAGAGTGTGGGATCTCTGGTATATGTGGATAGAGGGACAAAATAAAAAAATAATAGACAAGAAGGGAATTATGGAGTGTACATAAGATTAAATAAGAAATATTTAGAAAATAGAAGTAACTCTAAC
>JANHGC010008203.1:2846-14198 GCA_027560395.1 Boaedon fuliginosus
GAATCTCCCCCCCCCTTTGGAACCTTTTTAGCGCCCCCCTCCCCTTAAAACAGTTTATTTGAAAGAAGCTTCGGGTGGACACTGTAGACATCCGAGTGGCCAATCAGAAAAGCTCTTTCCCTTCTCGGCCAATGGCAGGCGCCACATTGTTGTCAAATGTTGTCTAATGGATACGTAAGGCGCAACAATAGAGCGAGCGCTCGCGGGCGGTTCGGCGAAGATTTCTATCTCTTGGCAACTCTCGCTCTCTTTAGTGGCGCACATGCAAAGTTGGGGCTGAGGAAAGGGGGGTCCGGACTGGGTTCGGCTGCCTGTTGAAGGCGGTTTTGGTTGGTGGAGCTGCAGCTGGAGGAAGAGCGAGACAGAGTAGACTGAGACAAATTAGAGGGCGGCTGAGACAGGAGCGTGGGCGCGAGTCACGAAGTTGGAAATTGTTGCACTCGGAAGTCGGAAACCTGGCGGGGGTCAGAGAATCCTCTGTCTTCTGCCACGGTTAGTTTGGCTTGCGTGCGATTGGGACAAGCTGTAATCTTGGACAGGCGCTGGGACTGCTGCGTCTCCAGGGGCTTGTGCGCGCTTCTGTCAGGACAGTGTTTTGTAACATTGGCAGGCGAGGGAGCGCAGCTGTTCTCCTCGGATCGTGGCAGGAGCGGTTGCCGTCGGGTTTCGTTGTAAGTTCTTGCCAGAGAAGAAATCAGCCGGGAGTGAGCCGGAGCGATTCTGCTTCGCCGCGTTGTTGAGAAGAGATGGGATGGCTGGGGAGCCATTTCGATGGTTTCGGAGCTCGGGGGCTTTGATTCGGCTGGAGCAAGGAAGCCCCGACTTCCGCTAACCTAGGCTCCACGTTCATTCTGTGGAGGGTTGAGCCAGAGAACCCAAGAAGGTCGGGAGGGGGGGCGTTGTTTGTTTGCTTCCTCGAAGAGTAAATGCCGTTTACTTCCCCGAAGTTAGGTAACGCAGATGTCCTCTAGAGTAGGGCGGGGAGTGATTGTGGAGGAAAGACTGAGACGCATCAGACTTTTTGGAGGAAAAACAGTTCTCGGTTTTTGTATTTTTACCGGCTTCAGAGTGGCTTGGAGGGACTCCGGGTGTTAGACAAGCTGAGGAACCCGTTAGCCTCTCGCGGAGCGGCGGGTAGTTCCAGAAAGGCCCTGGTCCCCTTCCCTGGTCCCCTTGAACCCGCTGAAGTCTTGTTGAGGTACGGTATTAAAGGAGCATCGGTGGGGAGAGGGCCGTGCGCCTCTGCGTCTTCCCTGGAAGCCACGGCACCTCTATTTGGTCAAGATGGAACTGAGGTCTGAGATGACCAACGTACCCCCGGCCCCCTCTGCGGTACCCCCCAGTTCGGTGGCCGCAGCGGCGGCGGCGGCGGCGGCCAGCCTGCCGGTGAGCGTAGCCGGGAGCCTGCTGCGAGGCCCGCCGTTGCTCCTGCGAGCTGCCGAGAAGTATCCGCGCACCCCCAAGTGCGCTCGCTGCCGCAACCATGGCGTGGTGTCGGCGCTCAAGGGCCACAAGCGCTACTGCCGTTGGAAGGACTGCCTGTGCGCCAAGTGCACGCTGATCGCCGAGCGGCAACGCGTCATGGCCGCCCAGGTGGCGCTGCGGCGGCAGCAGGCTCAGGAGGAGAACGAGGCCCGCGAGCTGCAGTTGCTCTATGGCACGGCCGAGGGGCTGGCCCTGGCCGCGGCCAACGGCATCATCCCGCCGCGGCCCGCCTATGAAGTCTTCGGCTCCGTGTGCAGCGCCGATGGAGGCTCGGGGGGTTCAGGTGAGGAGCTAGCGCGCACCCCAACCCTGAGGCGATGGCGACGAGCTAAAAGGCGCTCGTTTCCCCGTCGCTCCGGGATTCGGACTTTCCCCTTAAGGAAACGTGATAGGCGATAGGGAGTCCCGTGGAAGTTCTGAGCAAGCCAGCTTGGGTTCCGCGCCCCCCTTTAAAGCCCTTCGGCCGCAGGAGATCTACACGAACTTTAGAACGGGACTGGTCGCCGAAGAGGAAAGGCCCCGGGGCTGAGCTTCCCAATATTTCTTTAGGCAGCCTTGCGCACACCTACAAAACGAGTCCTTCTGCCCGGATGTTTCTGTCCACCTTCCTCTATTCGACCTTTTGCTTCTTCTCAGTCGGCCTGGACTTTTTTCCCGCGCTCTCTCCGTCTCTCGCTCAGCTCGTTTCCCTTCCACGCAACCACCAATAGCTCGCCCTTCATCACGATTTGTAGACCTCAAATCTCAGCGTTTGCAGCAATTCAAGATTTCTTCATGATTCGTAAGATAAAGGAGTCCCCACGTCGCTGACTGAGTTATTTAAAAAAAGAATCCTATCCGTTGCCTTTAACAATGAAACATTGGCCTGGCATTTCTAGATTATAGTCCCACTCGTGTTTGCCATGTCAAACGCAGTTGCTTTTTCTTAGCAATTTCTTCTCTTTTTGCTCCCTTCCTCCCATATCCATTATGTCTTCCACACCCATTTGGGGCCCATTTAGTGTCCCTGTAATTGTTTGACGCCATAGGATTTACCTCCAGGTAAGTTACTATTGCTAGAGTAAACTGCCTCTTAAAAATATAGAGGCCTCTCACAGCTGGCATCCGTTTTCTTCAGCGATGGTACTGGAAGTTATGATGGGAGTTGTGTTCCCATTCATCTAAGGGAATCAGGTCGGGGAACGTTTTCCTTGCAGGTTTTTTGGGTGGGGTGGGGGGACTCCTTGGCCGTCCCAAGTCAGAGAGGCGAGAGACGAGAGAGAAGGTAGCGCCTCCTAGCGACCTCAGCAATTTAGCTCTGCCAGGAGACGCCCTAGCTGCAATGGCGAGATTTACTTTCGTATCCTAAAGCAGCTCCTTGCGACGGTCCCCGGGCAGGTGCCATCTGGGGAGGGGAAGAAGGAGAAAGCAGCAAGATATGGCGTGGGGGGCAGATTGGGAGAGGAACCTGGAGCCACCAGAGACAGCGGAAAGTGGGGATGAACAGAAGAGTGATGAAACCAGGGTAGGGTAGAGGAGTGCATGATCCGTTGGGTGGGTTCCCTGTCGCTTTGTTGCTCTAAACTGCCGAATAGAGCCCAGCTTAAGTCCACTCGCTTTCCCATTTCTGTCAAGGTAAAGTATTTAATGGGCCTACGTCCGGGGGGGGGGCGGAGGTGGGGCACGCCGGCAGGGAGAGTGTCGTCCAGCTCGTTCTTTCTGTTTCTCGTTGCCAGAAGTCAAGATGCAGAAATTTGACTTGTTCCCCAAGACGCTTCTCACCAGCCGCTCCGTGACCCCGCAACAGAACAAGCCTTTATCGCCGGATGGGACGGACGGCGCGCCAGGCACTTCATCCCCGGAGCCGACCCGTCACGGCTGTGGGTCGGGCTCGGAGAACGGCGACGGCGAGTCCTCCGTCAGCTCGCCCGTCTCCAAAGGCGCCAAAGATGGCAGCGGGGGCGGCGGAGCCGAGGAGGAGAGCACGGGCTCCGTCAGTCCACTGGGCTCCGACTCGGGTTGCTCCGAGGCAGAACGGGACGAAGCAGGCGCTCCCTCGCCTGGTTTGGCCGTTGCTGCCGCGGCCGCCGTGGCCGGGAGCAGCCGGCAGCAGCGGACGCCGTTAGACATCCTGACGCGTGTGTTTCCCGCGCACAAACGCAGCGTGCTGGAGCTTGTCCTGGCCGGCTGCGGCGGGGACGTGGTGCAGGCTATTGAGCAGATCCTTAACAACCACCACCACCACCACCACCGGGGAGCAGGCGGCAGCCCAGGCCAAGCACTTTCCGCCGCCTCTGGACTCAGCTCGGTAGGGTCGGACAAGGCGGGGGACGAGAGCTGGCCGCGGGCGTCTGGAGACGCGCCGGGGACCTTGGCTGGCCTGCAGCCTTCGTCGGCTGGCGGCACCTCGCATCACCGCCCTCTTTTGGCCGGCGCGATGACCCCGGCCATCGGCGCGCTGGGCAGCCGCTCTGCCTTCTCGCCTCTGCAGCCCAACGCTACCCATTTCGGGGCTGAGGCCGGGGCCTACCCCTTAGGCACGCACTTGAGTTTGAGCCCGCTGCGCCTGGCTTACTCGGCCGCAGCGGCGCACAGTCGCGGCCTGGCCTTCATGACCCCTTACTCCACGGCGGGGCTAATGCCCACGCTGGGCTTCCGGCCGCCTATGGAGTACGCCTTCAGCGACCTCATGCGGGACAGATCAGCCGCAGCGGCGGCGGCCGCGGCGGCCGCCGCAGCCAGCGTGCACAAGGAGCAGGCGTACCCAAACGGCCTTTACGGGCCCTTGGTGAATAGCGCCCCAGACAAACAGTAGGCCGCAAAACGGGGACTGGATTTTCTATGTACATATATGCATAGATAGAAATATATAAACGATATAAACTTGTACTCAAGCGTACATCCGAGTGGTGCGCCAAGGGCAGCTGGGGCAGCGAATTCTCGGAAGGCGGCGGGGGAGCGACCTGGTCTAACCGAGGGCTCGATTCCCCGCCGGTATCTCAGCGGGGTCCTAAACGCCGCTTATCCTCAGATAGAAACCCGCCAGTTAGAAGTAAGTTCCCTGGAAAGTGGAGCCGAGGTGGTGGTGGTGTTAGGGGAGCTACAGCACTTTTCGCGGAGCAAGCGAGGAGGAGGAGGAGGAGGCGCAGCCTCGTCGGTAGCCGAGTGAACGGGACATACTGCCAGTGATTTAAGGCGAGACAGAATTTTGCAAAAACGTTATAGCCCGAAATGCGTAAGGTGTCTATGGGCAGCCCTGTTGCCGAATTCTATCGGTTTCTGCGAGTACCAATGGGAAATCACCTTTTCCCTCCCCCGGTCTTGGTTTCTCCTGAGTTTTAGGTGACCCGGGTATCATTTCATTCTTATTTGTTGCAAACACAAGTGGTCAAATGTGTGGAACTTGGCGAACCTCTAAGTGTGTTGATTAAGCAAAACGAGTAAATGCCTTTTTACTGTTAAAGTTGTCCCTCATTATTATATTTTGCATATAGCTGTAAACATGGATATTCCCCTCGGGTCGCATCCATAATTCTATCTGTATCTCTATACCCGCCAGTGTATAGCATAATGTTAAAAAATGGGAATTTAAATTATTAATGTAATTTGTAGGCGAAGTTATTATTAATGGTAAATGAAACGGTTAGTTTTCATTTTGGAAACACGTCATAGAGATTAAATATACTGTAAAAAAATTAACTCTGTTCTGTCTATTCCTAGGGGAAATATAATGTGTAAATAAGGTTAAAAAGTAAATATATTTGTAATTGTCCTTTCCTTTGGACTTGATCCAAAGGCCGTTGTTGACCTGGATTTAATGAATGATCCGAACAAAAATGCTGTCTGGTTTACAAAATTCTTGCCATTTCAAACAGGATTTTTTGAGTTTGTTTTTCCCTTCTGTTTTCATTTCATAGAAAACTAGAAATAAATATTATTTTGTATTAAAACCTGCAATAGTAATAACTTATGTTGTTTCGTTTATTTGCAGTATTTTAGCTTCTAAGGGCAATTCCAATTTACATCAAATGAAGAACTGATTTCGGATGATTTTTCGGTAATCCTGGCAGCTTCAGTTAAAATGGTCAGTCTCAAATAGGCGATTCTGTCAGAAATAGGTAACCAATTCTGCAGTTCAAATACACATTATATTATAGTTACAATGTTCTTACTGCAAGAGTTTTGGAAATCTCTTTCAAAGGTAGAACAGTTTTTCCCTCAAAGGGTGATGTTTTTAGTAGTGAATCTGAGGACTGATATTGTGCAGATGTGAAGTTTTCTGTCCTTTGGTCTTCTGAAATGCCACTCCTGGTCTGCTTACCTGAGATGTTTATATTCAGTAGGATTTATTTTTGAACCAGTGCTATAGGGTTTCATTTGTGCATAACTCTGCAAAATATTATTTTACTGCTTTTGATCATGATGACAAAATTCAGCAATCTAAGCCTGGGGTATTATTTGAATCAAATTTACCAATAAGAGCATCTATTCCTCCTCTCCTGCATTTTGAAATTTACATTCTACCTTTTAATTTTCAATCAGACAGGAACACACATTGAATTTCTGGTCTAGGAGGCTTCCTAGCTCTTGGTCAATAGATTGTCTATAAGAAAACTGACTGACAAAGGAGAGCGGAAATTTTATTCAAGCCAGCTCCCTGGACATTTTTTGCTTTTTATAAAAGCTAATTTACAGAAATCTGACAAGATATTTTTCATTCTGAATGCTGACTAGCCATTACTATTGGGAGTCTTTGGAACTATATATCAATCAATCCTAATTACCCTTCATGGAAAGAAATCCCAATAGTCTAAAAATAATTTAGGATTTGGAGGAAGAAAACAATAACCAAGACTCCCTTTTTTCTATGTTGCTAAATAAAGCTATGAAGTAAAAGAGCTGGTAGGAATCTCCTACTGTACCTCCCTAAGGATAATGCTTCTGAAGGATGGATTTTTCTTTCTGTCCTGTGGAGTGTTTGGCCCCGAAAACTATTACTCACAAAGAACAAGTTCAGTGCATGGTTGAATTAAGACAGTAAAAGCTCCTAAAATTGGTTGGTATGGAAACCTAATCCCACCCAACTGTTCTGTAGCACAGCTGGACTGTTTACTTTCTCACTTCAAATATAACTGTGTAAACATTGGCTTGAAACTGACGGCTCTGCTTCTATAACCAGTTAATATAATGTTGTTGGAGGAAATGGGAATTCCTGAGGTTATTGGGAGAAAATAATAATAACAACAGCAGCACTAAATAATAGGTTCTTAGTTAGGATGAGCTGTTAAATTTTTATCAGTCCCAGACTGTGAATCGAATTGAAGATTAAATCTATAATAATAATAATAATAATAATAATAATAATAATAATAATGATGATGATGATGATGATGATGATGATGATGGTGATGATATTAATAATACCACAGTCATAATGGTATAATGAAAGCAGAAATATGCAGTTAGTCAATTGCAATTCTCTCTACTTTTTTCCTATATATTTTAAAATGTCACTGAAATATTTTTGGTAGGAGTAAGAGAATGAGTGAAGGAGAGTGCAAGTGAGAATGATCAATCTCAGACATAGTTGTTGAGGCTCTTGAATTTAAGAAGACTTACTGGTGGGCTTTATTTAAGATTGCAACTCACATATGATCAATATGATCAATTTCCTTTGAAGTTATTTTTTTGGCTCCCACTTCAAGCTCTAAGAATGATTAAATTAATATAAGTAAGGAAACTAAGAAAAGTTTGAAGTTTCAAAAGTGATCAAAACATAATATTGCCACAATGAAATGGATTAATATCAAAGAACTTTAAAAGTGATCTAATTTGATTGAGTTTCCTAATTCCAATTTAATTTTTTTTTAAAGAAATTTTGTCTGTTGGGTTGTAAACTGACAGGGTTGTATAGACGGAATAGCTGAAAATGTAAGAAGGTTTGGAAAGAAAAGCTGAAATCTTGGTCCTAACGTGTCCACATAATTATGTGAGAGCCTCAGCTGTGCAGAGGGTAGCTATGGAATAATTTCTTACCTGTAAAAACTAATACACAACTTTTTTTTCAAAAGCAAAAGAATTGATAACTTAAGTTTCTTTCCCCTTCTACATTTCTTTGCCCTTACAGCAATTGTCTCTGTCAATTAAAACAATTTAAAATAGTAATTACAACTATGTGATTGAAGCCGCTCCCCCTTTTAATATGCCTCACAATTCAGTAGTAATAACAGAATAATAATAGACCTTGGCAGTCTTTTAGTACAACCTTCTGCTCAAGCAGGAGATTCTATTCCATTCCAGACAAATGGTTGTCCAATCTCTTCTCAGAAATCTCCAGTGATGGAACACCCACAATTTCTGGAGGCAAACAGTTCCATTGATAAATTATTCTCATTATCAGGAAATTTCTCCTTAGTTTTAGGTTGGATCTCTCCTTAATAAGTTTCCATCTGTTACTTCTTGTTCTGCGCTCAGGTGTTTTGGAGAATAGGTTGACATTCCCCACCCCATTTCTTTGTGAAAGCCCTTAAATGTTGGAAGACCATCATGCCACCTCTAGTCCTTTTCCCTGCTAGATTAAATATGCCCAGCTCCTGCAATTGTTTTTCATGTGATTTCTAATCCCCTAATAATCTTTATTGCTCTTCTCTGCACTTTTCTGTACTTTGGTGACCAAAACTGGATTCAGTATTTCAAATGTGGTATTATCCAAACAGTATAAAGTCGTACTAATACTTCACGTGATCTTGATACTATCCCTTTGTTGATGCAGTCTAGGGCTATATTAGCATTTTAGGTAGCTGCAACACAGCGCTGGCTTATATTTAAGTGGTTGTCCACTAGAAGTCCCAGATTCCTCTCACAGTTACTTCTCTTGAGCAAAAAACCACCTATACCAGTGGATTTGATTTTTCTTGCTAAGTGTAAAACCATATCTTTCTCACCACTGAATTACAATTTATTGGATAGGGCCCAGTGTTCAAGTCTGTCAAGATCCTTCTAAAGTGCTGGCTGTTCCCCCCGCCCCCCAGCTTGGTGTTGTCTGCAAATTTGATGAGTTCCCCTTCTACCTTCTCATGTAAATAGTTTATGAAGATGTTGAAGAAGAGTATTGAGCCTAAGACATAACCACGGAGTACTCCACTACATGTTTCCTTCCATGTAGATGTAGCTCTATTAAGGACTAAATGTTGAGTGGGTTGGTCAGCCAGTTATGAATCTATTTGTAAATATATATGTAAAGGACAGGGTTTCAATTACATTGTTGTACCCCACCACCACCATGACCTTTTTTGACCCCACTGCACATACTCCTGTTGCCTTGCCTTGGAAACATGGAAAGAGTAAAGAAAGAAATACATTGATTTAGCTTCCCTGGATCATTTCTTTTTTGGAGAAACTTCTCATGACACAGCTATTTAGAGTTCATAAAATATCTCCAATTGTATATGGTCTCACCTTAAAATCTTAGATATGTCATATATTAAACTCAGGAGCATTCATCAGCTTAGAATTTCAAGTGGCTAAAATGTTGCTGAGACAATCCTGCCAATGTCCCACAATCATTTTCTCCTATTAGTTTGGACAGCTGAAAGGTGAGTAGTGGGTTTTACAGGTGAAAGGCACCTGAAATGTTGGGAGCATGGGACAAGGGACCTATAGACTTTTCCATGGGCCAAGATGATCGGCTGAATTGGATAGAGGCAGATAAAAATCCAGAGAGGATAGAGCTGGAACCAGATTGCTTCTAAACATAGACAGTGATCCATCCCATAAAACTGCAACTGAAAATTGCCGGATCCAATGGATTTCAACTTATTTCTGTCAAACCCACAGTTTGCGGTCATTTTCCCGTAAAAAAATGAACACAGGTTTTCTATAATTGCTTAATATATTGTGCTATAATGGTGAATTTTCCTACAGCAACTCTAGAGCAGCCTATAAGGGAATGGGCTACACTCTTCCTTTTTCCTGGGCATCACCTCTACATGCTAACACTTGATGGAAACACATTGGCTTTATACCATTTGTTGATCCAAATGGTGCTTTACCTGACTGTGGCTTAACACATTGCATAAACAGTGTATGCAATGTGTTTAACAATGTAGTTGTTAAACCAGAATTTATGGTTTAATGTGCTGCATAAATTCAACCATTTGCAGTTTACTTAGTATTCAATGGTTAAACAAACTACGTGTGTTGTGTGAACACAGCCAATGTGGAGCAATCATTTGGAAATGATTGGTATTGAAAATGATGACAATTCCTTCTCAAGTTACAAGGGCTAGATTAAGTCCTAGGCTCACCAAATCACAGATCAACTCTTGCTTTTCTGTTGAGTTATAGTGTATTGTTGCCTATTGCTTCCCAGTCTTTTTTATAGGAGTGGAAGAAAGTTAGTTAATAGTAGATCTTATTTCTTGGAGTGGAGTTGAAAAGCATTTTCTCTACCAGCCCAAGCTAACAGGTTTTTTTTTTTAAAAATGCAGGCTATGGAATTAAATTCAACACAGCAAGAAAAAATAATTTGTAAAATGGAGAGGCAGCATGCCAAGCATTTGCAAACTTTCTTGTTAATTAAATCTTAATCCGTTTAGTTGAATTTTCACTGCCTGGCTGTGTATTGAGAGCAAAACATGCTCAGGAAGTTTATTATCTGCCCTTGTGTTTAATAGAAACCAGCCGTAATCCACAGCATAATATACTAACAATTTAGTAGCAAAATGACATTCCTCATCCAAAATGAACTTGTTTCTTTCTCACTACCTGAACAATTATGTTATTAAAAGGAAGGGACACAGAGCAACCATGGACGTTGATTCCTAAAGAAATGTAGCATAATCTGAGAATCCAGCATTGCCTTTCTGAGGCACATTGGACCCCGTCCCCAGATTTCTGTTGAGTAAGTTTTTCAGTAGATGACTAGATATTGAAATGAGCTTTGGCTTTGGCAATAAAAATATACACTTTTTGAAAAAGAATAATTGGACAGCAACTAATAGTTTCATATAGTTGGTTAACACTTTATCCTAAAACTTTCCAATCTTAGTAAAAATAACACCACTAGATGTCAGCAAAGATTGAAAATTGAAATGCAGAGAAACCTCATAAATAACTATCGTATTTATTATATGGAAATTGAAAACTTTAGTAAATATTTAGAATTTTGAAATAGTATGTCAGAACTAGGCTGCTGGACATTTTTGTGCAGGAACCACAAAATCTGTAAACATATTTGTACATTACTCCTTAGTAGCCTAAAATATTTCTGAATGGTAACAGTGGTGGAAATTATTTGATGGTATCTTATAAGAAAACTATTTTAATGTGAATTCTTATTTGTTTTTATCTAGATCAGATCCAAATAATGAAGACATGAAAAGCTAATAAGCTAATATGGAAATATTAAAGATAATTTCTAGATACTGAAGGCCTTGGAGAGAAAAACTTTAAGCCTGTGTGTTTTCTTGTGTTGGTTTTTATAAAAGCCTTTAAAAATAAAATAGTATTTTTGCTAATAGTTCATAATGGCCATAATGTGACCAGAGAGTTAGGTGTGGTCAAATAAAACAATGAAGTAATGAAGTATACTATTCAAAGACCTTTTGTATATTTTTGTTTGATTTTTAGTTAGAACGTGGGGGAAAGCATATGATATCTCAACAAAAATGATTACTGAAAAGCTTTGCATAGTGTCTTACATTCAAAACTTCACACTGACCATGTCTCTTCATGAATTAAAATTAAATGTAATAGTCATAAGAAAGAAAAATGCTGTAAAACTTAAGCTAGTGCACTTCTTGTTCTTCTAAACTTTTTTTCCTGCAGCTGGGAAGACTACTTTTGACACTTTTTGTCTCCATCCATTATTTTTTATCATCATGTTGC
>JANHGC010008205.1:4696-17709 GCA_027560395.1 Boaedon fuliginosus
CTTATTTATTTATTTAGATTCATATCCCGCCTCTCTTCCCCAGTCAAGGGGAACTCAAGTCAGCTAACAACATAATTAAAATACAATACAATACAGTTAAAAATCATAAACACATATCCTCAATTCATTCAATGTGGGGGGAGCACATCAATTCCAGGCCGGCTGACAAAGGCAGCTTAGTGACCAACAAGGTGTGGATGGTCCTGATCTCCACAGGGAGCTGATTCCAAAGGGCCGGTGCTGCCACAGAGAAGGCCTCAGCATGGGTCCCCACCAGCCGACATTGTTTAGCTGACAGGACCTGTAGTAGGCCAACTCTGTGGGACCTAACTGGGCACTGGGAGGCACAAGGTAGCAGAAGGCGGTCTCGAAGGTACCTCGTTCCTAAGCCATGAAGGGCTTTAAAAGTTGTTACTAGCACCTTGAATTGCACCCGGAAGACCAGTGGAAGCCAATGCAGCTCGTGGAGGATCGGTGTTATATGGGTGCACCGAGGTATACCCATAAACACTCACGCAGCTGCATTTTGAACCAGTTGAAGTCTCCGAGAGCTCTTCATGGGCAGCCCCATGTAGAGCACATTACAGTAGTCCAATTGTGAGGTGACGAGGGCATGAGTGACTGTGAGAAGAACCTCCCGGTCCAGAAAGGGGCACAGTTGTGCATAGGCACCCATGGCTACAGCTGAAAGATGGTAGTCCAATTGTAACTGCAGATCCAAGAGTACCCTCAGGTTGTGCACCCATTCTGTGGGGAGTAATTTGTCTCCCCCCAGGATAAGAGATGGATAATCAACCGGACCACGAGGGGGCAATACCCATAGCTACTTGGTCTTGTCAGGGTTGAGCCTTAGCCTATTGGTCCCCATCCAGACCTTCACATCCTCCAGGCACTGGGACATCACCTCAGCGGCATCACTAATTCGATCAGGGGCAGAGATGTATTAACTGGGTATCATCAGCGTACTGATGATACCCTACCCCATGTCGTCGGATGATTTCACCCAGCAGTTTCATGTATATGTTAAATAGGAGAGGGGAAAGGATTGAGCCCTGAGGCACCCTGCAAGGCAGGGCTCTCGGGGTCGATCTCTGTCCCCCCACCAACACTGACTGGTTACGGCCCAAGAGGTAGGAGGAGAACCATAATAAAACAGTGCCTCCCACTCCCAACCCCCTAAGCCGCCCCAGAAGGATACCATAGTCGATGGCATCTAAAGCCGCTGAGAGGTCAAGAGATTGGATTAGTTGTGATAAACAGCTAATCCAATCTCTTCCTACCAACACTTACTAACACCATTACTAAGAATAGGAATTCCCCCCATCCCCCGTAGCTGTTTCTTGTTTTCATTGGTCATTTTCTTTAAACCAACATCTCACCACTTGTATTATTATAACCTTTAGACACCATCTGGGTTGCCCATCTGGCAGCTGTCGTTAAAAAAAAAAGTGCATTTAGAAGGAAGTGCATTTATTGACTGGAATTAATTTGGTGTTACTCCAATCCAGTAACTTCCAGATGTATTGAATTAATAGCTCCCAATATTTCCAGACAGAATACTTCTTTGTTAATTGTCAAGCCTGATAGGAATTCGAGGACCACCTGTACTATAGCATTTATATCAACAGTATTTCATCTTGTCAAAAGCTGCATTATGGAGACAATCTATACTCGTTTCAAGAGGCAGAATGTAACTATATTGTTTTTAATGGGTCATCAAATATTATTATTTTTTCTTTGTACAGGTGAAAATCGAGAATGAATTCAGTACTGAATTTTATGACAGTTCCTGGTCCTATATGAAAGAGATAGAGAACCGCGTCACTGAAAGTAATGGTAATTACGATCGATACACACAAAAACATGCAGAAGGCCATTCAGAGGTATTTATTGCGTTGCTTTTTTCCTTCTCCAAGTGACCTAAAAGTGTAACAGACATATTTTTTAGATCAAACTCAAGGCCCAGAGGCCGGATCCAGCCCATACGATGCTTAAATGTGACCTGTGGGGCTGCCCTGGTTCATAGTGCCTCTTGCAGAAAAAAACGGAGCTTGGGAGGGCTGTGGGTGGCTCTCCTGAGCTCCATTTTCACTGGCAGAGAGTTGCAGGGTGCCATCACAATCAATAATGGAGCTTGGGAGCCCATTTTAGCTGGCAGAGCATTCGGACCAACACAGACATCCCCAAAACAAGTGACCTTGAGCTGGCCATGCCCACCCTGGCCACACACCCCTGGCCCCTTGAGGTCAAACACAACCCTGATGCAGCCCTCAATGAAACCGAGTTTGACACCCCTGTTTTAGAGCTTTATGGTATGTTCAAAATTACCCATATCCAGAGGTGCTATTCAGCCAGTTCCGACAGGTTCGGGAGAACTGATAGCAATAATTTTGAATGATTCGGAGAACCGGCAAATACCACCTCTGATTGGCTGACCGCAGCAAATACTACTGCTGATTGGCTGACTGTATAGCCACGCCCACCAAGCCACAGCCATAGGACTGGTGGTAAAACAATTTGAATCGCACCACTGCCCATAACAATCTGAATGTCATATCTGTTGGTTTTTCTGACAAAATACAAGTTCAGCTAATATCTTTAGGCCAAGAACTATTTCCATTTTCCTGGGAGCATGACCCACTGTGCATTCAAGAGAGGCTTTAGAAAAGAAATAATCAGCTTCCCTACTAATCAAGTATAGTAGCTAATGTGAAATGGTTTAAACTGCCAGTGAATGCAGTGGGGTATTCTTCTATTTTCTTCATCTTCCAAAAAAATATCAAAAATATGTTCTGGAAATGGAATGATCTGCAACAGATTTTCAGGCTGCTGTAATAATGGCTGGGAGCTGCAGAAAGGAGCACATCCTCTCCTATTCTATTAACAGAAGCAGATTCCCCAATGTTTCTAGTAAAATCAGTCATTCTGTAATAGTATGTGGAAGTTGGGGTGAAGATATGCTGCCAGGAGAATGGTCAAATAAGAGACAGCATCGCCTGAAGCTGGTAGTAGGCAGAGCAAGAGACTCAGAAGGGACCTCCTTAGCCTCTCAGACTGTAAAGGAAATAGTGGGAGATTTGTACTTTCAGACTTGCAACATTCTGTCTAGGAAGCCTTACAATAAAGAAGAATTAATGTAATCTATTTGGAAGGCTAACATTATGTGTATCATCATTATCATCATCATCATGTTGGCTATTCACATTATGTGAATCTCTCTAAGACACAGGTGTCAAACTCATGGCGTCACGTTGCTGTCATATAACATATCGCCACTTTTCCCCCTTTGCAGAGCTGGGGTGGGCGCGGCGGCCTGCATGTGATGCATCTGGCCCGTGGGCCACTAGTTTGACACCCCTGCTCTAAGAGAACAGCGTAAATGTAAAACTGGGAACAATACCTTAAATACATAGAAATTACATGTTCATTGGATCAAATAATCAACATGGACTTGAATCCGGAAAGCATACAGTAAGCTGTACAACTATAGCTTGTATAGATTATTATATGGATAATAATTGCCCATTTGTCCGTGGAACACCAGAAGTCCTCTGTGATGCCAGACACTCTAATATATACTCTAATCAAAAACAATGTTCAGATCAGCAGGAAGACAAGCAACATTTTCCTTTCACTATCACACAAATCTGTAGTAGCAGGTCAAATCTGTAGTAGCAGGTCATTAATGATTCTTGCATTAAGTGCAAGATATGCATGAAAAAATAACAACCATATCAGTTGCTGAGGGCATTTGGAGCTGGTCTTTGGGTCTTGCTTCTAGAGCAGGGATCCCCAACTGCAGGGGAAATGGGCAAGCACACATGTGTGAAGCTCCACTCATGTGAGTGGTGGGCAAGTATGTGAGTGGAATGCCCTCCCCTCAAGCGCCCTCTGCTTGCACGAGTGGAGCTTCATGCGTGAGCGTAACTGTCTGCCACTCATGTGAGTGTAGTTTTGCACATAAGTGCAAGGCCCCTCTCCTTTCCCGCGAAGCTCTGTTAGTTGAAGTGGAGAGCATGCGTGCACACTACTCATACAAATGGAGCTGTGCACTGGTGCCTACCACCTACCCACCCCTCCCATGCCGGGCAGGGACACTAAGTTATAAAGGTTGAGAACCACTGTTCTAGAGTCTGTTATATTCAATTTCTTCCTTGGTCATCATAGATAACTAGAAGTTTCATACCGACAAGAAAGCTGAGTAACAGAGAAGAATAGATTTTTTCACTGATTAGAGGCAATTAATAGTATCTGAGCAGGCTAGACAATCATTAATAATTTAGCTACTGTTTTGTTTAACACATGTTTGCTATTATAATGGTGACTAAGGAGTAATTTTATGACCAATGCTCATATTTACGAATTTCACAGATCTATAAAGCAAAAGAAAGCTAAAGTAAGATTGTAAGCAGAGTCGTGGTTTCACTTAGCAACTACTTAGTTTAATGACTGAGTTGCTGATCCCAATTATGATTGCTAAATGAGGGCTACCTGCAATATTTGTGGTGTTTGTTTATTGCTGTGTTGAGAGAGGCAACTCAGCAAAAGTTGTAGGGGCACATAAAGAACTCCATACATCAAAATCAGAGGTGTCCATAGGAAAATCAAGGCGACTGGTGTGAGTGTGAAATCATGTTCCACCTCTTTTACTCTGCAGTACACATATTACAAAAAAAGTGTAATGGATGGATCTTCAACTGAAGAATCATAGCCATCATACTGACTTTTTAAGACCTCTCCTGCAGGTGCCCTTGCCTGAAAACCTGCAATTTTGAGCTTACTAAACATTAGATTACTTGAAGAAGAAACATACCAATTCTTCTTCCTAACATATTCCCACAGGTGCAGGGCCTGGTTTTCAGATCAGTGAACGCCACTTTGCATTGTCAACTGCATTTCCAGGGCACAGGCACATAGCTAGCCTACCTTTGTTGCCATCTCTGTTTGAACGCCTGTGAGGTCGCCAGCCATTGACTTCTAGTTGGTAGGGAGTCTTGGCCATGGTGAAAGGTGCTGCTCTCTGGACATATCCATACCAGCGGAGTCGGCCTTTTCTCATCTCTATAATTGGTGCCACACCAAAATGTTGTTGAATGGTGTCATTTCTGATGTGATCAAGAAGGGAGATGCCCAATATCCAATGGAGCATTTGCATTTCCATGGCATGGAGATAGCTTTCGGTCCCTGATGTTGCTACCCAGCATTCAGTACCATACAGTGCAACAGGGCAGATAATTGTCTTGTAAATCTTAGATTTAAGATAGGTTGGCATTCGTCTCTCACATAACACACTGGTGAGTTCTTGCCAATGTATCCAGGCTGCATTCACCCTTGCTCGCACCTCACCATTGATGTCACCATTGCCTTGGAAATGGGATCCCAGATACTGAAAAATGTCAACCTTCTTTAGGTTTTCTCCATTGATTTGAAGTGTTCCAGGAGTGGTAACAATCTTGAAGTACTCAGTTTTCTTGATGTTGAGGCTGAGTATCCAAAATGGTTGAGGCAATCATTCCGTGTTTGAACTTGCTCCTGTAGAAACATACCAATTATGTTTAATAAAAGCTCAGCAGAAATACCCAAGCTGTACTCTTATCACTTTAACATTAAAATACAATATACCAACAACTGACATCAAACTAAGAGTGTGAACTATTGGTATTAATCACTGACAGATCAGGTAGAGAGAAAGGAAATCAGATGCAGGAATAAGAAGGGGAGGGCAGGACAGGGGAGCAGAGGGGAGGGGAGAGGTCCATTTTACGCCACTAATAGACTGATAGGAGCATTATATGACTAAACTGAGACAAATGCAGATATTTGCCTGTAAACTTCAAAGTTCTATGTACAAGACCCTGTTTGTATGTTTCTGAATACCACTTGTTGGGTAGGGAGTTCCAATAATTAAATTTTGAAGAGTGAAGGTTGAAATAATGACCTGAGCATGGTACATGCAATGAATACCAGCTCACATATCCAGCCTCTTTTTATGCTTGTGAAAAGAGCTGCCTGATTTATGTCTTATCTTTCCAGAGTAACTATCTTATGGTGATTGAAAATTCGGTGGAAGTTGCACAGTTCCTCAATAATCAACCCACATTTTTAAATCTTGCGGAGCCCTTCTGGCAAGAGCTTTCTAGACTGCCCTCCTTCTATGAATATAACGCATATCACCGACTAATTGAACTTTATGGAACACATTTCCTGCATTCTGGATCTTTGGGAGGATACTACAAAGCCCTTTTTCATATCTCTAAAAATAAAGCTAACTCGAGAGGTAATGTTTAAGGTAGTCATTTGCCAACACCAAGGATTTATGAGTGCAATGTCCTCTATTTTTGTGTGTGGTTTTGGATTCTTACCTGTTTGGTTCAGGCTTCTTTTACAAATCAATTAGATGAGAAACATGATCATTTTAGGTCTTGGACTTCACTGTTTTATTGGAGTGAGGTAAGGTGGGAAGAGCTTTCATAGATGGCTACACATATTAGTTTAATTTTGAAACACTCTTTATGTTCTACTGCACAGATGTGTTCGACCACTATCAATATTCCATGTTTTAACAGAAGCTTTCCTTCCTAATATGTTAGACCAAAGTAGACAGAGAGAAGTGACCAGCTATGATGACAACTAAAAGCCACAGCTTGAATGCACACAGTTCTGTATTTAAAATCATAGCATTGTACAACTAAGTGAGTCTGCTTTTGGTAAAATATAGCAAAGTGCAGTTTCTTGGAAGTAAGCATGTGCCTTGTTTACAGAAAAGAGCATTACTAAAAGGTATAAGAGGAGCAACAATAATAATCTGAACAGCTCATTAGAACTGTGCTGCATTTCAGTTTTTATTTTTTTGCTTTGGAGCATAGGGGGCTGTGAATGTAATTTCTGCCTGCAAGTCTTTAAAAGAGGTGGGCCTTTTCTTAAGTTTCTACTGCTGCTTCCTGAAGCTACATCATGTTTCTGGAAAAGTTATGGTTGCTTTAAAGATTTGCCATGAGGTTGCTACATTCATTTCCCATTGTGCTTTAAAACACTTCTGAGAAACAAATCCAAAAAAATGGACATTGTGTTTTAACCCTCTGCTTAAACCGTGCCACATACTAGATCCATTGTCTCTGCTATTTGCAAAGAGAGAAAAATAATCATTTTTAAAGTATATCTCTGTGAATGGATTACAGAAATTAATAATTTATTATCCAGCTTGGCCCTGAATCATGTGACTAAACTTGTTTTAAAATTGAAATTCCAGTTTGTTAAACCTTGTCTTCATAAGAAACAAATAAATAATATAAATTTATAAGTAATATAATGTGAATCTCCAGTATGTTATATGGTTGTGAAGGCAGGGCTATTTCTGGAGTGATCTCCAGTATGAAACTAGTCTTTCTAGTTTCATGTAGCATTATGGATTTTAAGGCATTTCTTAAAACCATTTTATCCCTTACTAAAATTCATGGCACTATTTGGTTTATTAGATTTCCTTTTCTCTCCATGGATTGCTTTTATGAATTGCTGAATTACATAAATTCTATTTGTTCTCAAGATAAATATTTAAAATAGCTGGTTGTGATTGGTTTCTACATAAAAGTAGAATCCATAAATATATTTGATCTGTTTAAATAGCAGGGTTATCTTGGGGGCCTAGAACTGCAAAAGCTACGGATCAACCTGAAAGACGAATGCACTAATCCACTTTCATGCAATGAAACCTCTCTTCTTTAGGGTTCAGTCAAACGGATATGCATAAATGCACTACTTCTGGGTACAATTTTTTCTTTGTAAAGAAGAAGAAAGTGGAATGTGAAACTCTCAATGAACTGCTGAAGCAATCTTCAGGTAAGGCACCGCAGGTATATTCCCAGGAAGGTATGAGAATGTTCACGGTCAGCCTTCCATGTTAATGGACTGAATATTTTGTTAAAGGACTTTGAATAATAGGATGATTCTAGAAATATTAAACTCATATATTGTTGGAAAAGGACATTTCAGCTCACTTGAACACTGCATTTCCTTCGAGGTAGAAATGCGGTGAGAAAATAAGAATCATTTTATCTACAAAATGCCCATCTAGAAGGTCACAGCAGTCCTCTGCTGCTCTTCCAGGCTATTGTACCTTAAGAGAGGCTGGATTACTCTAAAAACTTACAATTCTGTGTTTAAAATAAGGATGTAGTTCTTTTAAGCTCTGCATTTTTATTAAATATAAACTTTTTAAGAGCACTTATGATTTACCATGTTTATTGACCAGGCTCATAAGCCTTTTGATTGGGTTTATTGCTGGACAATATAAGTTGTTCAATTTTAAAATGCTCTCTCTGTCCTTCCAGGAGTCCGAAATGATCAGATTAGAGCTGACCCATATGTAGAGGGAGGGGATCCTGGAACTGTGGCTGGTTTAAGTTTCATAGACATTAACAATCCTGTTGCAAATACCGAACGATATTCCCGCTGGGCTCATACAGTTTCTCTTTATCCCAGAGTTATTAAAAAAAAGGTAAGACTTTGATTGCTTTAGATTAGGCACAATCTTTTGCAATAATCCAAAGATAAGTATTTTTGTACATAAAGATGATTAATGGGATCTTGCTTCTGGCTATTCCATATTGGAGTATATTGTAGGCCAATTGCAAATAAGCCACATTAAGGCTTATCTCAATGTGTGATTCCACTATCTATCTATATATGCATATTTGTGTTCACATGATTGCTAAATATATAAGAAACTTTTCCTTTTTTTGATGGTCTGTTGAATGTTGTGAATGTATGAATGGTTCTTTTTGATTTTTTATATTGTAACATATTGTATTTTAATTGCTGTGAGCCGCCTCGAGTTCCCCCTGACCGGGGAAATGAAGCGGGGTATAAATCTAATAAAAATAAAATAAAATAAATAAAGCATGGAACGTTTAATATTTCCATTTCTTCCATTAGGCCTACCATATTGGCTATATAGATCCTGATCACTGCTAGACGGCAGGAGAAAGCTAGAAGATTTTGTAGCTGCTTGCTACAATTTAGTATTGATTTAGATTTTGCAACCAAAATATGTTAGCCCTGTATTTTACAATGTTTCTCAATCTTAGCAACTTTAAGATGTATGGACTTTAATTCCTGAGGCTGAGTAACAGTCATACATCTACACCAGGTGTATTGGGAGTTGGGACGTAGTGCCATCTTGTATCAAGGGGTAGGCATACTTCTCTCAAGAGTTTTATAAATGATGATTTGAATCTTGCAAGATTATCAGATATTGTTAGATTTCAGGATCTCAGGCCTTAGTTGCATATCAGATTTTAGCATTAAAAAAAAGAATAATAATCATATGCGGGTATGTGATTGCTTTATATGGGAATTGCTGATGTTCTAAAGCAGTGTTTGTCAACCTTAGCAACTTTAAGCTGTGGGAACTTTAAACTGCTGGGAGTTGAAGTCTATGCATCTTAAAGTTGCCAAAGCTGAGAAATAGCTGACCCATATAATTTCTTTACCTACGGTAGCTATGCTCACCTCTTACATATCTCCCCAGAATTCTGTTTTGGACCATCCACTGCTCTAAGTTGATTTTATCCTTTCCTATTTCATTCAAAAATAAAATGTTTGCCTTGCTTTCCTATATTTGTTTTTGTTCCTTAAAATTACTATTAACAATAAAAGCAGATTGCCATTAACTTTGCTAAATAGCAGAGTAACTAAATGAAAGCAACACGCTTGTGACCATTTTGCATTTGCCAGCAAATTAGTTAAATGTTGTTTTTAGCTCCTGGGCCAGCAGAAATTATACAATGTCAAACTATGCAAAAAGGTACATAGATTTGTACTGAGCATAGCTAGGAGATCCGTTTTAAATACAGGTTAGTTACAGCAAGCAGTTTCATGGATTACTGATTAATTATAAGTTTCTAAATAACTGTAACCCTTCCGTCCTCTTCCCTCCACCCCTTCTACAGATTATATTTTTGGTGTCAAAATGCTGCTGTTGTTTTTTTTCCCTGAAGCATTTTCCTTAATGTTGTTTTACTTTATTTTATGTTATATTATGCAAAGCAGTTGTTCTGTTTTTCATTATTCAGAAATGTTAAACAGATGGTATCTTGGAAGGCAAATGTAATTTCAATTCTTAAAAGGTTTGATTTGCATCAGAATTACTTTAACTGAGGCTTTTATTTTTCTACTTTCTCTTTTTCACTTTTGATATCATTGGTGTGAGTTTTTGTTTTTGTAATTTACCCTAGAAATGTACCCTGCACTGAAAAAATGAGTACATTTATATAATAGAGATATACTTTTAAAGTACAATGGAACCATAGAAGGGACTTAGGTTGCTGTTAAAGTCACAGTTACTGTTTAAAGTTTTGGGGTAGGAAATCAATTGACAATGAGGTAACTCTAAAAATTAAGTGTGTATCCATCTATCTACCTATCTGTCTGAAGGTCTGTCTGTTTAACAATTTTTCAAGATAGCAAAATTATACAATAGAAACCAAAAAAAGAAACAGAAAGGAAATTAATGGGAGTTTGATAGCATATGAATTTAATAATAAAGTTATTATTGATCATCACACAGTTAGCCAGATGGTCAGGCTGGGTTTGACATTTTTGTCTACCTATCTAGTTTACCAAGGCCTTGGGATAGGCAGATCTGGATGTTTGATGGTGTTACAAATATCTTCACAGAAAGGAAGCTGTTCCCAGTAAAGCTGCCTTCTGCAATTGACTGCTTGCCTTTTCCATAGTCGTTCTATTTCTATTTGTAGGTCTTTGCATTTTGTCATCTTCTCCAGTTCTTTCTCTTCTCTTCTGCTGTCTCCAGGCACTGCCACGTCCACTAGCCAAACTTTTTTGTCTTATTGACGATTGTTAAATATTATTATTAGTATTATTAAATTTTTTCATCCTTCTTTCTATCAAGCAATTGTCATGTTAATCTGTTCCCCATCTTTGTCATGTCTCCATCATCCACAAATCCCAAGATCAAGTCAGTCTTGGCAAAAAAAAAAAGAAGGGATTGGCAGAAGATGAGATGTTAGATAGGATCATTGACATAGTGCACATGAGTTTGGGCAAACTCTGGGAGACAATGGATGACAGGGGGCCTTGGCATACTGTGGTCCATGGGGTTGTGTAGTATTGGATACAACTTAATGATTGGACAACAAAATATTATTATAATATAGCACTCAGAATTCCTACAATGCCCAGATCTCCTCTCTAAGGGAGATGGCAGTTAAGAAGTATGAAAAATAAATAAACAAATATTAAATAAATAACCTTCGAGACTGCCTTCTGCTACTGTATGCCTCCCAGCGCCCAGTGAGATCCTTGAGAGTTGGCCTGTTGCGGGTCCCATCAGCCAAACAATGTTGGCTGGTGGGTCCCCGTGCTAAGGCCTTCTCTGTGGTGGCGCCAACCCTCTGGAACCAACTTCCAGTTGAGATCAAGACCACCCCCACCTTACTGGCTTTCCGTAAAACCACTAAGACCTGGCTCTGGCAGAAGGTCTGAAATTAATATACCCCACCCCTTTGGATGATTGGATGATTGTTGATTATTTAGAAGTGCTTTTTATTGTTATATTACTATGTTTTATTGTTGTTAGCCGCCTCGAGTTCCCCTTGACTGGGGAAATGAGGCGGGGTATAAATCTAAATAAAATAAATAAATAAATAAATAAATAACCTGGAGCTATTTTTAAGTGTGTTACATATAGACAACAGGTGGAGCATCTATGCCATTGGCTGTCCTCTTGATTTCTCTGACTACATCCTGTGAGTACATCTGCCAGCTGGCTGTTGTATTCCCATCTATCGTAACAGTTGAGTGACATCAAAGTACAATGCCTAGTAACAGAACTCTACAGTATGTGCAAAAGCAGGCTTGCAAATGCATAATCGTTCGCCGCAAAGCTAGAGTTTTCAACACATAATAAAAGCAGAAGAGCGTTTTTGTTTTTAAAAAGCATTAAGCCAGCATTACCTTCCTCTCTCCAAAATAAAAAAAAAAAGCATGGCATACATTAATGATGATTATCAACCATCTGTTTCTCTTCTTGAAGAGCGGTCAGGGAGATTGGGGCTCTAATGCTCCCATTTTGCCTTTTGTGAGAAGCAAGAACATCCTGTTTTGTAGGTACATAAAATGAAGCTCTGCAAAATTACAAAAGGACGCTAAAAATGTAGGAGGAAAAAAAAATTCTCCAGATGCCATTCCAGGATACTTCAGATTTTCAATGACGTTTCCATCTTCCAACCTTTTATGCTTTACTGTCTGTTTTTAGTCTATACTTTCCTTGCTAATTATTTAAAATAAATTATGGTTTAATATTGCTGATAGAAGAACGACAAGTCTGGATTCATTACAGATGAGTCTCTCCCATTCTTTCTGATGAGAAGAGAACTTTGTGAGAGTTTGTAACTTTGCAAGAGAACTCAAAGGCCATATCCTTATAATTTAAGGCGTGTCCAATTTTTCAACTTTCAATTTCCAAACGTTTGGGGGTGAAGTTGTGCCCCCCCTAAAAGTTGGTGTGATTCAACCGGTCTAATGTAGGCAGGAAACCATATATCATTTCAGACAAATGGCTGTCCAATCTCTTCTTAAGAGCCTCCAATGTTGGACCATTCACAACTTCTGGAGGCAGGTTGTTCCACTGATTAAATGTCCTTGCTGTCAGGAAATCTCTCCTTAGTTCTAAGTTGCTTCTCTCCTTGATTAGTTTCCATCCATGGCTTCTTGTTCTGCCTTCAGTGCTTTGGAGAATAGATTGACCCCCTCTTCTTTGTGGCAGACCCTCAAATATTGGACCATTGCTATCATGTCACCCCTAGTCCTTCTTTTCATTAAACCAGACATACTCAATTCCAGCAACCATTCTTTATATATTTTAGCCTACAGTTCCCTAATCCTCTTTGTTGCTCTTCTCTGCCCTCTTTCTAGATGTGCTTAGTAAGTAACTACACAAATATCATAACTTTTTTAACATTTGGTTTGTTTCATATGATATAAACCTAAGCTTA
>JANHGC010008208.1:14483-29680 GCA_027560395.1 Boaedon fuliginosus
TATCACAGGAAAAGACATGGCTGCTTTAAAAAAAATAGGGTCAGGCGCTGTGTTTGTGCCCAAGCATCCTCATTTTTGGGGAGTTGGAGCTGATATATTGCCTTGATAAACACAGTGCCATCCCATTATTTTAGTTTCCTGATTCCATATGTTATACTGGATTTGCAATGATTACAGTACAGTAATAGTTATACAAATCTTAGAACACTAAAACCATCAGGCTACCAGTCACAATAAAGTGACTGCATTTCCATCTTTCTCAGTTAAGACTTTTATCAAAGATCCATGTAATATGTCACTTAAATGCAAAATCTGATGCACATTTCATTCTGAGTTATGTTAAACGTATGTTACTTCATTAATATAGTATGCTATTAGCTGCTTTTTTGTATTGATACATTATGTGTAAATTTAATGCAAAGACAAATATAAAAATTGTGTTTAGAATGAATTACTTGTGAATCACTGCAAAAAAAGTTTTCTTATAATGCTTACAGGTTTTAGATGTTCTTAATCACAGGAATATATGTAATTGCATGCAGTATAAGAATAAGTTTTATACTAAAGGTTTTTGATAACTGGCAGAACCCAGTTTTACTAATCTCAGATGTTGCTTCTTTATATAATGTGATAGGGATGCACATACACTAACACGAGTTCCCCTTGACCGGTGAAGAGAGGTGGGATATAAATCTAATAAAATAAATAAATAATAAACACTAGCAGCACTTTTGCAGCACAACACAAGCCCTATTTCTTTTTTACTTGATTTATAATGTATACATGGCCCAAAGGAATAGAGCTTGTGACATTGCTTTCACCATTCTGACAGAAGCAACAGGAGCTATGGATATTTTCCAGTGATGAACTTGAGATGAGCAGCCATATACTGTATTTTTTTGGTGTATAACATGCACCCCCCCCCCCCAAAAAAAGAGGCTGAAAATTAGGGTTTGTCTTATACTTTGAATGTAGCCCTGCCCACCCACCATTTTCACCCTCCACATGCACCTGTTCCAGGCTGCAGAGCACATCGCAGCATCTGTGCCTGTTCCTCCTGTTTTCAGCAAGGGATCTGCCTCTGCAAAACAGCTCATTGGGGGCATCAGCTGCTGGTGCTAAACCAGTCTGTGCTGAAACTGAAACTGGCTTCAGCAAAGGGGAAAAAACTGAGGCAGATTCCCCGCCCCCCTTTATATCTTCTGTGCTGAAGCCAGTTTCAGTTTCATTGTTCAGCACAGTAGCCCTAATCAGCTGTTGTGTGCTGTTGGTGAGGAAAACTTGGGGGGTGGGAATCTGCCTCTGCCTCCCAGCTTCCTCCCCCCCCCTTTGTCTCCTGTTCTGAATCCTGTTTCAGTTTTAGTTTCAGCCTGATTTAGCACAGAAGACAAATTGCTGGGAGGCAGATGCAAATTCGTTCCCCCCTTGTTTTCCTTCCCAAAAGCTGGATGGGTCTTATACTCTGAAAAATATGGTACTTTCTCTTGGGAACCAGGGACATTCTCACACCTGGTTGGTGGAAGACAGAGTGATGTCAACAGGCAACCAGACAACACCGTGATTGGACCATGTGACTGATTGTTTTGAGAAAGTGACACATTTACTTTTAATTAGGTAAAAACCACAGGAACCTTCAGAGTCAGTTTTCACCAGATCTGTGCCAATATGATATATCTAATAGAGCTATTTTTTGAGTAATCTACCTGCCTTGGAGTTTTGCTTTCTATGGGTCTATTACTTAGAACCCTAACAAGATTGACATATCTGTTGTTTTCTCGATGGAGTAAGTACATACTTGAGTACATATTCCCAGTTTTACATTTTTTAATGGAGGCCCAAATAGCTTCTGAAATAAGAAGTGTTTTCAAAAGACAGCTGTTCCTGGATGGGAATAACCTGATCACTGCTATTTATGCACTGATAAAAACTGAACTGCTCCAAATCACTCTAAATAAGAATGGCTTGTCTATTAGTTTAAGGAGGTACATTAGTCCTAAATACTACAAAGTGCTACATTTTGATATGTATTTATCAGCTCAATAGCAAATGGTTCAGAATTTCAGCTACAAAACTAAATATTCAGAATAATTACCTCAAAAATATGTATGTGCTCAAAAACAAAATTGAGATCAAGTTACAAAATAATTTACTTTGGAACTTTTAATATTATTCTAAACACAATATTTCCTAGAATTATGGCCATAGTGAATCTTACCGTAGCTGAATCTTATGTGTTCTAAACTGCTTCACAAATTGTGCAGCTCTATTTACACACTTATTGCAGCCATTTGATGACCTCATTTGGCGAAAAGTCAACTTCTATTAATGTTCTCTCCTAAGTTTCAGAGTTTCCCCACCACCTGTATTTATAAACACTAATGCCTCCCACCGCTGAAGACACAATTGTTTTACATTTAAACAACAAGCCAAATATAATCCATTTGTTCAGGAACATTTGAAAAGCAACTAAAGTATTAGAGAGACAGAAATTTCATCAATGTCCATTTCCAAATTCCTTTATAATGAAGACTGGTATTTATTTTAATTCACTATTTACAACACTGAAAACATATATAACTTTTTGTCTCTGGATTTGTTTGGCTTTGTAAGATCTATGTAAGACTATTGTTTCACAAATAGTCTACCGTACAGCAATAGCACTTAGACTTATATACCGCTTCACAGTGCTTTCCAGCCCTCTCTAAGCAGTTTACAGATTCAGCATATTGCCCCCAACAATCTGGGTCCTCATTTTACCAACCTTGGAAGAATGGAAGGCTGAGTCAACCTTGAGACAGTCAGGATCGAACTGCCAGCAGCCATCAGAATTAGCCAGCAATACTGCATTCTAACCACTGCGCCACCATGGCTCATAAGTACGCAAGACTCTTATTTCTAAAGCTATTTTTTATACCAGCCCCTATACAAATTTTAACATTGCCATTTCAATTAAAGATGAAGTCAGAAGATGGAAAACTAATTGGAGTAAAAGATCCCTGTTAGATTCTCCTGTAAAAGTGGGAAGCTAAAGTCAAGAAACTTTTTTTTTTAGTGATTGTGGTATGCTCTTGCAATTGATACTCAATTACAAAAGGGCTTTTTCTCTATATATATTTTATATACAAACTTCCATTATCTAAAAAAAAAGAGAGAACACTTTTTATCAGTAGAACAGCAGAAATATATGCTGAGACCGAGATTAGAATGTATATGGGATGGTCAGATTTTTGGTTTGCTACAGTTACATACAGGTAGTCCTTGCCTTATGACCTCAAGTGGGATCAGAATTTTCATTGCTAAGCGAGGTGTTTGTTCAGTGAGCTCTACCTGATTTCACCATCTTTTTTTTTTTTTGGCATAGTTTAACAAGTCATGTGGCCGTTATGCAAATCTGGCTTCCCCCATGGATTTTGGAGCTGCTGGGAAGGTCACAAATGGTGATCAGGTGAATCCAGGCCTCTGTAATTTTCAGAAATACATGCCAGTTGCTTAGCACCTGAATTTTGATCACGTCACTGTGAGGATACTTGCAATGGTCCACTTGGACCTCCACTGACAAATGTGAAACCAAGAATACCTTTCAAGTTTGCACTTACTCCATCCTGAAAAGGACAGATATGACAATCTTGTTAGGCCTCAGCCTCAGCTTATTCCTTTTCATCTAGTTATATATACTGCTCCAAAGCCTGCACAATCTCTTGTAAGTTAGTGCTGTTGTAACTTCGAATGGTTGTTAAAGGAATGGTTGTAGATCATGGACTACCTGTACTTTAAGGACCGGCTGAGATTTGGAGGGAGGAAATGAAATTAAGACTGTGTGCTTACCTACTACACTGCCTTTAAAAGTGCATTTCAGGACTCTCTTTCATAATATGCCAATGCATCCAAAATATTATTCAACAGAGCACTCTGTTCCACCTCTAAGTTATTTAACAAGGGAGCGAAAGAGAAAACTTCAGTTGCGCAGCACTTCCTAGAACTAGTAGTCACTGCAATTCACACATCTCCAGAGTTGCAAATGGCCCTACACCTATTACATAAAATCCTCCTTCCCTACTGCATGCACTCTTATCTAACGTATGAAAAAAAGTGCAGGTCCTCACAGTGAGTGACATCAGTAAAAGTCATGTCAGTGGAACTCAAGCTTCATTAAGCTTAAGATTGTGCCCCTTACCTATCATGACCAAACAATTCCAAGGACTACAAAAATTGTTTTTATTAACCATCAACTTTGATTCATAAGTTAATTTTTTATAGAAGTTGTAAGGATGGATTCACATGACCAGTTTCTCCGATTGCTTAGTCAGCTGTGAAGAGAAGCATGTAGAACTCCGTCTTCTTCAAGGCTCTAATGCACAGTTTACACAGTCAGTCTACATGGAGGTTCGGGGGACACCATTTTCATATACTAAATACTGTCTGCAATGGGTTTACCATAAGAGAGAAAAATTTCACGACAAATTCCAATGTTAAGAATTATTCGTTTCTGCTTATTAAGGAAACCTGCTTTTAAGAAACTAAGCATAAATTGAACAAAACAGAATATTAAGGTAAGAAAGTAAACAGGGTCATATTGAATACCCCCCCTTTTTTTTTTTGCAATACTATACAAAAATAAGGTTTCAGCACTATCCCTCTTCTGTGGAAGATGGAAGACTATGTTCTCTTCAAACTCTTCAATTTTTATCTTATGGAAAATGTGCCATGAGGAATATAGAAACTAAGGAATTCTTCTATGCATAGATAAATAAAACAAAAACAATCAACAAACTCTACCATAACTAAATACTACCAAATCAAAATTCAATTTTGGTTATAATTAGCATAATCTACCATAATTAGATATGGCTGTGACCACAGGTATTTCTTATTTCTGACCAAGGAACGACCATACCTATAACAAGTTTTGGGAAAGGGTTTATTAATGAAAAATGTCCATATCCTTGCTGATGTAAATTTGGTACAAATAATGTATTTTCTGCATGGAGAACTTTGGATTAAAAAAGAACAAACATTCTCTTGTATGAAGTCCATCTAAGAAAACATTTTGTACCCAGATGAATATAACAGATACACCATAAAGCTTCAAACACTTGTTAGAGAGAATTGTCTTGTACTAACTTATATTCTACAATCTGGGCCCTCTATGTTTGATTTTTCTTGTCAGGTTTATTACAATATCAGGCACTGCAAGTGGAGGGTTGTATTTAATGCTACATAATCTTTCCCTCTTTCTCAAAAGGGGAATATTTTTATAGTTAAAACAGACAAAGGACAAAAATCAAGTTAAGCAGCTGAATGCACTTGGCCATGTAAGCGCAGAATAAAAATGAGCACTTCTAGGGAGTTGATGGAACATAGCCCATGTCAATAGGTTTAAGCTGTCTAGAAATCATTAACTTTTTTGTTTTGATTTTCTTTAAATTGGGATAATTCTACTCACTATATATATGTGTGTGCAACTTATCCTAGTGAATGCTGACATTATACAAATGTACAATTACAGTCAAGGGTTGTTGCAACTAATTCAGCATGTTGGTATCTTTGTAAGTTTCCTATTAACTTCAATAGGGGAAGTAGATACACCAATACAGGGGTCCCCAACCCCTGGGCTGTGGACTGGTGCAGGGCTATAGCATGCCAGAAACTGGGCCACCCAAACAAGCAAAGCCCCATCCACAGGATGCAGGCAAGCATGTGAAACCACACACACATACCTGTGGTCCATGGAAAAACCTCTCCCCATGGAGCCAGTTCCTGGTGTTTAAAAGTTTGGGGGCCACTACACTAATACACTTCAGTTTTATAAGCTACAACCATTGTTTGTAGTTCCTGTAACTGTAAGAGAGCCAGCTGTAGGTAAGGAAGGTGTCTGGTTGCTTTTTATTCTTTCACTCAACCTTTCCCCCCAAAAAAGTTATCTTTCAGCATGTTTGACTAGAAACTTTTCTATTATGCTTGCCTACATTCATCTCAGCAGAGTAATACTGCAAATAATTATCTTCAAAGGTGGTTGAAACTCATCTTTACATCAAAGCTCTTAAGTGGAATGTGACTAAATTTGGGAAATTTAGTTACATCTAATTTCACTTGTGAGAGCAATTCAAAACAGTTAATATGAACAGCGACCTTTGCTAATAAAAGATTCAAAACCAATGACTCAAAATTAAGATTTGGCAATTCCAGATCTGTCTCATTTGTACATTTATCTATTAATATTAGAACTTATTTTCCAGACTCGCCGTTTGGTTATAAGTTCACTGTGTTTTCTGACTTCTTAATTTCATTCTGTAGCTTTTAAAACTTTTGTCAAGGTGGAACTGTTTTAGTTCCGAAGGTAAAAACTTACTTCCTAGTATCCTAGTTGATATCATCTCATTATGTTCTTGCATTTTAAGAAACAAAGCAAAACAAAATGAAACATGATGTTAGGACTTCCGGTCTAGACAAACTTGTTCAGTTTCAGAAGTTTATTTCTGTAGGAAAAATATTTATTATATGTTCTTACAAAGTTATCTTTTACTATCAGCAGAAACTGGGAGCACAGCCTCAATAAATTAACAATAAATACATTCTGCCAGACCCCCTCTGTCACCATTTAATACTAAAAATCACTAAATACTATTAAATTAAATTAAATTAAATTAAATTAAATTAAATTACAGGTATAACTTGCTTTCAGAGGAAGCTCCCCATGGAATTTCTTAGTGCTTAGAACAATGACATTTTGATTTGTTTTTAATTTTGGCAGAATTAAGCCATTAATACAGTTTGAGAAAACAACAGGGGAGGGCAGCATTTTACAAGGTTATCTTATAGCATTTTCTGTTCTTGTTCCTGAACAATTTTTTTTTTAAAAGCATTGTTTACCCCTCACAGATCTTCAAGAGTCTCATATATGCAGTTCTTCAAGGACCTCATATATACAAATAGGCATATTTATTTACAGCCATCCTGATTACTGGTAGAGATAATCATCTTTGAATATTTGTTCCAAACCATTAAAAAAAACCTAAATTCAAGATTCACATGTTATTTTGAGATAAGAAGCAAAGACAAAGGTTTTTATGAAGATTCATAAATGTACCAGTGGATCCACTGCTCAAACATTAAATGTTAACAGCATAGATTAATATGGAATAGAGAATAGATTTGTAAGCAAAGTATGAACAAATACGTTATTGTTGTTGTTGTTAGTTGCAAAGTCGTGTCCAACCCATTGCGACCCCATGGACAACGTTCCTCCAGGCCTTCCTGTCCTCTACCATCCCTCCCGGAGTCCATTTATTTCCTATTAAAATGGCAAGCCAATTCCCAGTGTTAGTATTTATGACTAGTTATTGTGAAATTTGTCTTATTATAGTCTTTTTTTCACACATTTGCAAAAGTTTTAAGTTTAATTGATGGTTTGAATCAAAGCTGGGTTATCTGAGAAAGTTTACAAACATATCTGTATTTGATGGAAAGCTCATCTCTCCAGTTTACAGTCCCCAGCCTAAACAACTTTGAAGACTTAATATGGGTTAATGTGTGGTGAAAAGTTTGCTGGCAACCAGGATTGGATCCTACATTTAAAAAAGGGAGTTTCTATTTCACCTACTTCCAAGCAATACTTGAGTTCCATTTAAGTTGTTCAGGAATCCTTTTGACCCCACTAATTTTGCAAAGATATACAAACAGCTGAAAGAAAAACAGAGGTCAACTACTATTCTTCTTTTATGTTCCTTAAACTTTTTTTGGGATACAACTTATGAAGCTATCATTTAAAGAGCTTCTCCATGGAAACTGTTAACTTCTTCACTGGCCATGGATTAATATATAAAACAGGACAATTAACACTTACCTGACCTATTTCAAATGCCCAAAGTGATTTTTCTATACTATTTCACTGACTCTTACATGGCCTTCTGTTGAATGACTATTGTCATTCCTATTGTTGCAAATGAAAACATAAGTTTTAAAAAAAGTTTACTAACATTCACTTAATAGGCCCACATTTGGAGAAAAATTTAACTAGAGATTTCCCTGCTCAACTTATTTTAAACAAGCAAATGAAGCTTACTTCTGAATATACATCCAGAGGACTATGCAATATATAATAAAATATAGCATTTTGTAATTCATTGGAAGTAATAATATTAAATGGATTCATTGGTAAGTACACCTGCTTGAAAGACTGGCAAAGAAACTATTTGACTGCTTATTTCCAGACTTCTACCTTCTCCAATACTATTCATCTCAGAAGGTGTCACGTGCTTATTCTCCAGATTCTGGAGATTTTGGGAGTAGGCTGCTGAAACTAGCACTGTTACAGTAGCACGCAACAGATGTTTAACAGCTGGAACTACTGCTGGAAATGTCCCACCAATATAGCATTATTAGCGAGAGTCTGCTTTTAACACATGACCACCACCAGATACACTGGCAAAACTCTTAAGGCTAATGGATGTGAAAGAGATGTTGTTGATTGTAAATTTAGACAACTTTGTAAATTTAGATAAACTTTTATTATCCCCCCAAAAGAAACACTTGGACAAGATTTACACTGTTCTATCTTCTCCTGTCTAGAATAGCATGATGTACCTTTCTAAGTAGTAAGTCATACAAGAACATTGTTTTTCTAAAAAATGAAATACATAACCAATTATTCTTATATATGAATATAGTATACAAGATGTCACTTCTAAAATAACTAGAGCAAACCAATTACCTGCTGTATTACATGCAAAAAGTCTTCCTTTAGTTGACTTTTAAGATCACACTTGTCTGTGGTTATCAAAATGTAAAATTGAGCCAGCATTTAAAGGCATTTTCCTCTTTATGTATTGACACTCACTACTCACAGAAACACAATTCATTCCACCCATGTTCATGAGTGCAGATACTATCTAAGTCTGCATTCACATTCACTGCTATAAATTTGCTACACTTCAAGAAATGGAATCTATGCAAGTTGGAGAAAAGCATCATGGAGCAAACTCCCCCTTGACCCGGGAAGAGAGAGGCGGGGTATAAATCTAATAAAATAACTAAAATAAATTATCAAGCATTGAAGATATAAAACCCAACCTATTACAAACTTTGTGGGTCATTTGGGGCAGACCTTTCTCAGAGGGGTGTCAAGCAGACAAAACAGAAACACAGATTACAAACATCATTATTAACTGTGAATACAGTAGGAAGGCTAAAAAAAAAATACAGTATTGTGGATGTGTATAACCCTAAAGACAACTATGCCTCCCAGGAATTCAAGCAATGCTGAAGGATAAATAATCTTTGCACCTTTCTACAGAGCAATTCTAGGTATGTTTCATCTCAGGTAAGTTGTTCTGGGAGCAGCTGGACCGAGGCTTGAGGAAACTAGTTCAGGGCTTTCCAAGTAGGCAGAAGACGACTTTTAGGAAGCATGGGGGAGAGGGAGGGAGGGAGAGAGTTTCTTCAGATCTGATCTCATCTAACCAAGAACTTGCACACGACCACTTCCCAAGCAGCAGCTTATCGCGGCAGGCACGCGAGGGCTTGCTCTCACCCTGCCTGTACCGTCCGGCCAAGCCGTAAGGAGAATTGCGCCACTCCTTCGCGTTCCCAGGATTGCTGATCAGGTGTGTGTGTGTGTGTGTGTGTGTGTGTGTGTGTGTGCGTGCGTACGGCGTGCGTGCGTTTCTCTTTCTTTCTCTTCCACCCCTCTCTCTCCCCCTCTCCCCATTTCGCAAGACAAAACAAGCGAGCGCTCAACTTAGCGGCTACGAACGCCAACTGTCGTAAGCCGTTACTCGGAGAGCGGCTATCTGGAAGCTCCAATGCTTGAGGGCGAGAAGGCACAAGAGGCGTGCGAGCAGGACCTTCTCCGGGGCCAACCGGCTCTCCGGGCTTGAGGCGTGAAGCTCGCACGCCCGCCTGCCGCTCGGCTGGAGTTGGGGGACGAGGCGGGACAAACTAAAGCGCGGCCACTCGTCTTTCGCGCCTAACCAACACGCGCGCGCGCGCGCCTCTAAGTTAGCGAGGGACTGGGGAGCGGGGGGGGCTTCCCAATCAAGCCGGCCACCTGTGTCCTGCCAAAGACACCCTGCACTTCGCCGCCGGGCTGAGGAGGCGCGCAGCCTCTCGCTCTCATCCTTGTAGTTCGTGGAGGGGGGGGGGGAGGACGGGACTTACCTGGCCCGCTCTCCTCCCGAGGGGAGCCTCTTTTGCCGGCGCCCCCTTTGCCTTTCCGCGTTCTCCGCCTCTTCTCCGGACCCTCCAACGGTGAGGAGGAGGAGGAAGAGGCAGCAGCGCCGTCTGCCCCCTGCTCCTGGGCGGCTGCCCTCCGCGATTCGTTCATGTCCAGCGCTGGTGGCGCCCCACAATCTCCAGTGCGTCCCGGCACAGACACACAGACCGGGCAGCGCGGAGCGAGCGAGCGAGCGAGCGAGGCGACGGCCGGAGTAGAGCTGAGAGAAAAGTTTCGTCTCCTCTTTCTCTCTCTCTCTCCGCTGTTCCGTTCTCCCCCCTCCGCTCTCCGCACAGCTGCCTTCAGCGCCCGCTGCTCTCCCTCGGTCCTCCTGGCTCCATCTGCTGCAGCCTCGGAGAGCGCGAGCGAGCGAGAACTCGGGGCAGGGAATTTCTGCCAGGTTCTCCCCCCTCCTCTCTCTCCCCCCCAGTCCGCCCAGGAAAGGTGTAAGTCCGCCCCCGGCACCCTCACATACGCAGGCACACCGCTTGCCGGGGGACGGGAGGAGCCTAGGCAACCCCACGGGGCACGAGGGTGTGGGAATGTGGGCGGCCGGGGCGGAGCAGCGGCGAGGGAATCGCTAGTCGAGCCGGAGTGAGGCTAACAGACGCCTCCTCTGCGAGGAGAAAGAGGACCGGGCGCCCGTCCGTCTTCCGAGGGGGGCTCCCTTCAAACTTCCCCCTGAGAATAGGTGCTTTTTTTTTTTTGCAGGATCCAATCTGAATCGGCCCCCCGGACCTGAAGTTCGGTCTTTCGAGTTTTCGGATTCGTGCTAGAGCCCATCTTCCAGGAACTTTTGCTAGATCCAATGGATAATGGGTCCATTATCCAAGAATTAGAGCCATCACCCAACGGGATAAAGTTGCAGGATCCTGCAACCTTATCTTGGGGTACGTATAATTCGCCTTGATTCGTCAAAGGGGCTTTTTTGTTCAGGTCCCACATTCACTTTGCCCGAGCCAAGGATAGTGGCGATGTTTTGTCAGACTGGTAACAAACGAGGGAACAAAACAAATCTGCCATGGAGCTTTCATCCTCCCGAAAGGCATCATTGGAGATAAAGGACAGCATTCCTGCACCCCAAGAGGGGTTTTTTTTTGAGAGAGAGAGAGAGAGAGAGAAGAGTGCTAGATGCCCATCCTGACCTCTCAGCTTCTTGTGAAGTTGTCTGTTTGTTTCTTTTAAACTAAGAGCCTTTTGTCCTGTGGCTCACAGACTACCTATGAGAAGTAACTAGGCTGAGAAATTAGGAAGTGGAATGGATCCTTTCTTTTAAAGTTTTAGTCACCGGCACTCACAGTTCCTGATCCTCATAGCTGATGCTTAATGATCCAGGAGATCCTGCCTCCTCGCTTCTTGGTACCAGAAAATGAGATTTGACAAAGTATTGCACCTGGCATCCCTTTTTCCTGCTAGGTCAGCAGTTCAGATTATTTAATTTAGGGCAATCCTCGATCAATAGGCAGAATTGGAGTAACAAGATTAACTCTCCCATTTACATTGGGAAGTCTAATGGGTATTGTAATGGTTTAACATATGAAAGATGGATCAAAAATTTGCTTTGTTTTGAAATGCAGCTTTTCCCCAAAGGGCATTGGTAATCTAGCATTTTACTATCTCTTAAATTCTGTCTTTCTGGAAACAAGGCCATTTAGCAGAACAGGGGCAAAGGGAAGGCACAAAAGTTCAGTATTTTATGTGTATGTTTAAATGTTCCAATATGTGAATAATAATATCTCTTCCATACCTGTACCTACCCTTGTTTTGGACATTTCCATATTCTATAGAGATAATCTTTCCCCACGTTTATAACTTAGACTGTTATTATTTACCTGGTTAATGGAAAATGTATAATCCTTACAGTTAAATATTAAAATGTAATAAACAAACAAATAAATAAATGCTTCAAAAGAGTTCCCACTTTTCATTTTGAATACTTTGGTCCATGGCCATTCAGCTAATATATGCAATGTATGTATGTACATTTGGGAGAAGTCTGATACCAACAGTTAATCCTTTGTTAATATAAATCATTTTAGGTTTTATACTGGCCTCTACTTTTTAGTGTTCAACATACAGTACCAGTTAACTCTATTGCTTTTGTTACTACATAAACAATAATCAATAATATCTTGCTTTCATATTCAGTATTTTCAGTATTTCCACCAAAGGCCACACTGCCTGGAGAGACCCTAGCCATAATAAAAAATTATAATCATGACAAATGACACTCCCCTTCCTCCAAAGTGACTCTCATTTGAACATTGAAAAATAAATCAGCAAATGTCTGAGCTTGAAAAAGGGCAATATGCACATTGGTTTACACATAACAGTATTCAGCCTGTTCATTCACATAAATGTGTATACACACATGCATACACACACACAGAGAGAGAACATTTGTATTATATATATTGCATGCTCCTTTCTTCTAGTAATCTGTATACTGTAGAAATAAAAATATATAAAATATTTTTGCTGCTGACAAAAGACGAGAAGGTTAATTGCATGAAAGAAGCCCATGTAGTTAGCTTATAATTTGGTGTGTTCTTCAAACCCAGGCAATTGGGTTAATGTAATAAACCATGATTCAGTTGACCTTAGTTTTGTATTTTAGCAAACGCAATGACACTTCATCTGAATAATTAATAGTGAAAGAATTCCATAGCTCTTTTTTAAAAAGTGGATTTCAAAACAAAGCCTTAATCTGAATGTACTTGTAAAGAGTCAAATAATTTCCAAGATCATATGAAAAGCCTGTGAGTTGTATAGAATAAATCACAATTGTCTGGATCATATAGTAAGCTAAGCCATAATTATGATTTATAAACCATAATGTCCAGAAGCAAGAAACATAAATTAATCCAACTAACATTGTATGGTTATCATATCCAGGCTGCAAAAACCAGATGATAATGAGAGGGCAACAAATAAATATTTACTGCCATCTAGTGTTTAACCAGATTTTTGCTACCAAGATATGGTAGTTGCAAATACTGGGGCTTAGTAGAAAGAGGAAAAGCTTTATAGAATTCTACTCTGTAAAAAAGTTGTGATGGAAAGATTAAATCTCTATCTGAGACATTTTGAATCTATCTTCAGATGCATATACTTTTACAATCCTATTTTCCAGCTGAAAACTATGGTTTAGCAAACTCCCCAACACAATAAGAAGTAGAGAAGAGAGTTATAGGGCAGGTAGATGGGAACAAATCTGTGTTTGTCTGTGGTCTCCAAAGTTGCTGTGTCTGACATGATCCCAAGATGTATTTCATCTGTGTTGATAAAACAGAATTAAGGGAAAATATAATTAGAAATTAATTGATATGAAACTTTCTTATTATGGGGAAATGGGAAGTGCCAGGTACACTAAATCTTTGGTGTATGCTGCCATCTAGGAAAAAAAATATCACGTGATATTAGTTAAATCCTACTCTATTGCAAAAGGCACATCCATACTTGTCATTTAAGCTGCTCCTGTCTTCTGCTCACGCTGGCTTGATTCTCACCCAGCTTAAAAATGCCTGTCTAGTCTGATATTTTGGAAATCTGGACAGAGGTTACTGCGTCTACTGCACAATTCTCATTCTCCAATCTTTCTATCCCAGGAAAGCGATGGCAATTTTCCCCTGGGTGGGTCTTCCTAATCATATAAAAGTAGTCCTCAACTAACGACCACATTTGAGCCCCAAATTTCTGTTGCTAAGTGAGACAGTTGTTAAGTGAGTTTTGCCCCATTTTATGGTCTTTACTGCCATAATTGTTAAGTGAATTACTGGTTGTTACTTTAATAACACAGTTGTTAAGTGGATTTGACTACTCTGTTGACTTTTCTTGTCGGAAGGTCACAAAAGGGGGGGCACATGACCCTGGGACACTGCAACCGTCATAAATACGAAGCATCTGAATTTTGATCACGTGACCATGGGATGATGCAACGGACTTAAGTGTGGAAAACGGTTGTAAGCCACATTTTTTCAGTGCTGTTGTAACTTTGAACAGTCCACTAAGAGAAACTTTGGTAATGTCAACCCTGAAGTTGGCCAAACTGTAGCCATTTTCTTTTGGGTAGTTTTCTCTAGGGAGCTTTCTCTTCTCACAACCCTGCAAGACAACATTACATGACTATTTCCATTTTCCGTTTGAAAAGCACTATTCCAAAAAATCCAGAAAAAATGCTCAAGCATCCTGAGGATAAGGTAGAAAAAAAAGAAGAAGCCTCTTTCACAAAATAAGGAACCTTTTGGGAAATTCCAAAGTGGTAAAAATTAAACCTGAATCATTCAGGAGGAAAACCAAAACCAAAAACAAAAAACCAAAATCTTCTGTTTCTCATTTCTGGATTAGACATTTCTTTGAGCCGAAGGCAAACACTGGAATCCATGTTCTGCAGTGTTTGCCAGCTTTTATTTTTTGAGCAAATGCCAACATGGCTACTTTCATCAGCAAGCTAAGCCCTATCCTCTTGATGGTAATGCCCCACCTAAGATCAGGAGAGGAGTAACAGCAAAAGCCGAGAGAACCAAGCAAGAGAATGACCCTCGACAGCCTCTGAATGGACGTATGCCCCAAGGCCATGGCTCAGATCCAGGAACAGTTTTATGGCAAGAACAAACATTGTTGAGGGGACACAAGGACAAAGTTGAATTAAAAGTGGAGGAAGGAGACCATCAAAGGAAGCCACGGTGGTGCAGTGGTTAGAGTGCAGTATTGCATGCAAACTCTGCCCACAGACAGGAAGTTCGATCCTGACCGGCTTTCCAACCTTCCGAGATCGATAAAATGAGGACTCAGATTGTTGGGGGCAAGACGCTAACACTGTAAACTGCTTAGAAAGGGTTGTAAAACATTATGAAGAGGTATATTGTGTTGTAAGCTGCCTCGAGTTCCCCGACTGGGGAAGAGGTGGCGTATAAATCTAATAGATAGATAGATAGATAGATAGATAGATAGATAGATAGATAGATAGATAGATAGATAGATAGAT
>JANHGC010008209.1:0-16008 GCA_027560395.1 Boaedon fuliginosus
GTCAAGGGGAACTCGAGGCGGCTAACAACAATATTAAAATACAATACAATGTAATATATTAAAAATTATCAACACAATTACACACAACAAAATTCTTCGGGTGGGGGGCGTGCATCAGTTCCAAGCCCGCCAACAGAGCCAAGTTTTAGTGGCTCTGCGGAAAGCCAATAAGGTAGGGATGGTTCTGATCTCCATGGGTAGCTGGTTCCAGAGGGCCAGCACCGCCACAGAGAAGGCCTTAGCACGGGGGCCCACCAGCCGACATTGTTTAGCTGACGGGACCCATAGCAGATCGACTCTGTGGGGCCTAACTGGATCGTGGGAGGCATGAGGTGGCAGAAAGCGATCTCGAAGGTATCCCGCTCCTAAGCCATGAAGGGCTTTAAAAATTGTTACTAGCACCTTGAATTGCACCTGGAAAACCACTGGGAGCCAGTGCAGCTCACGGATGACAGGTGTTATATGGGTGTTATAATGATTCACTTAACAACCACATTTTAGGAACAGAAATTCTGGCCCCATTGTGTTTGTAAATTAAGGACTACCTGTACTTCTTTAGAGTTGGATATAAAATATTGCATGCCGTTCTCTATGGCAAATATAATAAAACATCTATACATGAAAGGCTATGTCCATGAGATTCTAGAGAAATGGAAACAGCCAAACATTATTCTCATTTATTGTAATTACTACAGAGATTTCCAAAAGTACCAAGAAAAACAAAATAAAACTATTATTATGAGTCAGTAACCATGACATAACAAAAAGAATTGCCACCTACTGATGGGTGGCAATGGAGACATGACATCAGCTCAACTAGTTTGATTTTTGTTTATATAAAATATAAAAATAGTTTATATTTTATTTTTCTGATTATATGATTGTCACAAAAGATTTTGATTTGATTTTTGGAGGCTTGCATGGTATATCCATTTTCCAGAAGCAAATTATAGTTGTTTCCTATCTCTCGTTTCTAGTTATTCTCCAGCAGTCCCTCTGTGAATTCTTTCTGGGAAGCAGGAAATGCATCAAAACAAAGCCTGCAGCTCTCCCCTGTTTCTCCCCATGGGATTCAGAAGCTTTCTTCTAGCTAAAGATGAACGGAGATCCTTGGTTTTATTTTTTAATTAAAAGAATTGTATAGCACTAAAGAGTAAACTCAGATGCCTCACGGAGTCAGCAAGGGCCAAGGGAGCTTTCCGTGACACTTGGTAGTGCCTACTCCTATCCTATGGGAAAATCCAATCCCCACATATCCTGCTTCGGTCACCTCCCTTCTGTCTCAAGCATTTCGGGATTTAGAATTCATTTTAAAAAATAATACCGTGTGGGGCATTCCAGTGTATTCTCTACATTGCTCATCTATGCTGATGGTTTCTGTGTTGTTATTGTATTTTGTTGTATAATATTTATCTTATAAATGTCTTTATATAAATAACACAAACAATGTTTGCCACTAAAATTGCAGTGAACAAAGGAATGAACCCACATGTAGGAAGAAAGCAAAATTATCATACTTATCACACGTGGCTAAGCTGCGCTCACAGCAATGCAAAGAAGGCTTAGCACACAAGGAGAGTGAGCTTGGAGGTCAGGCATGGCAATGCCCCAGCCATGTGCTGAAGTCCTTCCTTTGATCTCCTCTTCTCCAGCCCTGTCAGCCAGAAAAGCATTAAAAGTCAAGCCGCGGGATGCTCTAGACAAAATGTGAACCTGGCAGCAACATTACCAGTTGAGATATGAAGCAAATCATCTGCAAGTGAAAAGCAGCTTCTGATATCTCAAGGAGTTCGGAGCATTTCAAGGGGGCTTGGAATTTGTTTTTGAAAAGGAAGAAAACTGAGAATCTCACCAACTATTGCTCCTGATAGTACTTACTGTATACTGTATTTTTTTTTCTTGTAAAATTCAGTGGAACTACAGAAGGGGCATTTGCTTTTGTTTTATTAAACCCCAGGAACTAAATGCCGGAAGCTAAGCCCCCTTTATCCTTTTACTGGTACTGTATATTTAAGGAATTTTTGTTTTGGCCACAAGTACTAATTTCCCTATCATTTGCAAGAAGCTTGAAGAATTGCTTTTTGGTTTCTTGGAACTGCCAGACGTTTTGCAAGATTCAGCAGGATCGCTGGGCAGGAATCTTGTCTCGGGGCAAGCTGTGGCTCTCCAACGTGTCCCAGCAGATATGTTCTGTCCAGCTGGGATATTGTCTAGGTAACAAAGGCATCTGTTTAAGCCACCCAGCATCCAAGTCATTAATCTTTAGCCTGTGGCAGGAGCATTAACCCGCCCTGCAAACACCAATGAATTTTTAATGTGGGCAATTTTTAATGAGTTTTGCCCACCTTCTTGCTAAATGGGATCTCTTATCACAATCGCTCCCTTCTCTGGATCTGAACTCAGGGAGTGGTGATTGCCAAAACACATCCCCAAATACCAAATCTAAAATTTCTGGAAGCAGCCCTTCTAGCCTTTGATTAGAGTCGTTTCTTCCTCACAGCATTTTCATGGTGGAAAGTTTGACTGTTTTTGGATCACCTAATGCTGCTTTGCACTTTGAAGAGCAATTAGTGCTCTGTTCACACTCGATCAAACACAGTGCAAATGCAGGGGAGTGCACGAAGGCAGCAGCTCCCACCCAAAGCCAAGGAGGATTCAGATGTTTTATTTCAAGAATGTACTCAAAATATATTCATTGTGGAACACTGGATAAAACCTTAGAGCTGGTAGAAAGTCAGGGAAACTGACTCAGGGCTCCAGAAATAAATGAATCTGGTCTGGAAACGGAAAAAAACAAAATTCCCTTTCTACTTGGGAAAATAATTAAAAATTGTTGCAATTTTTTGTCAAGTCTGAAATCTGTGGGAATGCTAAATCTGAAGCTGTTCTTAAAATGCATGCATTTTTAAAGCACTTTTAAGTTTTTGCCTATTACTTACAGGGACAGAATGTGACGTAATTTGCATGAATAGCAAATGCTATAATAGGGAAATCCATGCCAAAATTTGGACTGAGTGGGAGGAGGATGAAATATTTTTGCTGGCTTTTTGGAATGGGGCAACGGCATCATTCTTCCTAGCAGGCCAGATTCAGTTATCGGAAATTAATCAGTACCAGATCATGTGATCAGAATAAATTTGCGTCTGCCCCCATTCCATCCCAGGTAAATAAAAATATGTTCCAAATAACGTTTTGGACTGAATCTACTACCCATCCATGGTAATTGAAGATGAACAGCCAGAGACAGAGAATGTGCTAGAGGAAAAGAATAGGGGTGCCAGGGGTTGGGAATTAATTTTAAAGTATAAACCTTCCCTTTAAATGGTTAGATGCTGATGTTTTTCAGATGCTGATTGCACTAAGCCCAGGACTGGGGAAGAATGTCGAGTAAGGGTGAAGGAGGAAAATGAAGGAGAACAAAGAGCATTTGGGATAAAGGTCTAAAACGTAACTTCTGATTCATCATAATTACTGAAAACTCCTAGCTAAGATTTCTTACTTATCTCAGTGAGATGTCATAATGAATGGATGTAAAATGTAACATAGATGTGATGCACACAACAGGTAAGTGGCAATGAGTCTTTTCATCCTCCTGATTAATTTGTACCAATGCTGATTCTTGCAACGTAATGTCTTTCTGGGAACTCGCTTTCAGAGAAATTGGAAAGCAAGGACAGACTGTGGAAATGCCCCTCAGCCAGTGCAGTGTGGATTCAGATGCATTCAGTGCAGATGAGCTTCCAGATCACACAGAGTTGATTTCAGATGTACGTAATCTGCATCTCGCCCCAGAAGCTATTTTTGCTACGTTGGATACTATGTTGGATACTACCTGTCTTCTTCTTTTCCAGAAGTTTGCCAGGGAGGCAATTAGTGAGGGGCAGGAGGCAGTCTGTACAGCTCAGATTGCTGGGTTCCTTTTGAAGAGCCTTCTTACAAAGAAGGAGTAAACTATATACCACTCTGCTCAGAGCACCTTGGTTTGGATTTTTAAAGAAGGAAAATTAAGTGTATATGTATTCAGGTGAAATGGAACTCTCAGGCCCAAAGTTCTTGGGTTGGAAATAATGCAGGGGAGAGATATAATGGATTGTGGAAATTCTCTTGGGAGACAGGGGGAAGAGCCACAGCCAGGGGAACAGTCAGATAAAAGGCAGCTGAGCCCACAGAAGAAATAGGGCGGTGCCAGAAGGAAACACCTTCCCCTGCTGCTTCTTGAACTGTAAAAGTGACAGGAGAAATATACTTTCAGGCTTGCAAGTACTATGTTTCTCCAACAATAAGTCTTATTTTCTTTTAGACTTGAAAATAAGTCCTTGCACTTATTTTCGAGGAAGTCTTACTTTTTTTGAGGCAGGAGAAGAACGCACCATCGGACCCAGAAGCCTGGGATCCTCCAGGCATCCCAGGCACATAAAGGCCGCAAAAATCCCTGGGCTTATTTTTGAGGTAGGGGTAATATTAGGCCCACCCAAAAAAAATTAGGGTTGGGCTTATTATTGGGGTGGGTCGTGTTTTCTGAGAAATAGGGTATCTGTTAATGTAACCTTACAACAAAGCAGAATTAGTTTATCTGGGTGTGGTTCTGTCTGGATTACCTCATAAAGATGACAGGAGCACTAGATTACCATCTTGACTTCCTGGGAGAAAAGGCAAAATAAAATCCAAATATAGAGTTAAAAATTGTGTGCAGTAATGGGATTGATGTTTATGCACATGGTGCTAATGCAGCTCTGAACTACATCTGGGTAACCAGTGGAAATTGCCCCTCCTCGTAACACTCTCTTTCCACTGAAGCAAACATTGCTTAATTTCAGCAGTTAGCCTTCCATGTAAGAGCTGGGACCTGCGTATACTCTCTTTCCCCAGCCTGAGCCCAAGGGAAATTTGTTCCACATTTCAAACAAAGGATAGGTTTGTACAGTGCTGATTGGCCAACCCTTCTAAATGACCATTCTTGTGATTGTATTGGTGGATTTGTGAGCCTCAAGGTTGATCATGAAGCTGTTTCTCTTGCCTACTCAAGCAATTATTAAATTGCCAAATAACAAACTAGATAAAAAGTCAAATAATATTGAGTGGCAAAGACAGATTAAAAATATATATATATAAGTGAGAGACTTAAGAGATGGGGCACATTTAGCATGTATTATAAGTGAATATATACAAATGCCAGCTCTGACATCCATCTGGTGTTGCTTGATAATTCTGCAGGAGTCTAAACCACTGTTCAGGTGAACAATTAATTCATTATATTGTACTACCGGTACAAGTATGATCCATTGTCAGCCATGATAAAATGCCTATTTTTTTTCTTTTGTTTAGAGTCTGGATACCATTCAGAGTGAACATTTTGGTTGTTGTTCCTTTTGTTCATTCACTTCTGAATGCAGAAAAGTACTGAAGTGGAGAGCATAGGCTGTTGGGCAAATGGAAATTTAATGGCCCACTACTGTGTCATGCTGAGCTGGCATGCAAGTGCTTATAATGGAAGGGAAACCAGCAGTAACAATGATACAGGGTCATCATAACACACGTTGCTTTGTTTGAATCAGCCTTTCTCAGTCTGGTTCCCTCATCCTGGCTGAGGATTCTAGGAGTTGTAGTTGCAGTGCATGACTACCAGGTTGGAGAAGAGTATATGAAATAAACCTCTACACAGTTTTCTTCCAGAGCATGCTCATTTATCCTGTGCTTCTACTGTATCTTCCTCTACCTCCAATTTTTCCTTTGCCCCCTTTCCCCCTTTAGTCTTTAGGGATACAAAAAGTGCTAAACTTTTTATAAGGTTAGTCCTGACTGAAATTTTTTGAAGAATGCTACTATTATCACTTTGTTTAACATTCTAGTAGTTTTGCAATTAACATTTTTCATTTTCTCAGATAATTTTACATGTATCTACTTTTCCTAATTCTTTTACTGTATTAATAAGGATGCTTATTTATATCGTATTTCAGTGAACACAGATTTCAATTTTATTTTCCTATTCTGGTCCTTTTTTATTACCCACAGTAATACTTTTAATATCACCGAACAAAGCTAAGCTGAACTTCTTGTTTTTAGCTGGGACACAATGGAAAAGCTTAGGTGGCTAAAATTGTTCAACCTTGGTGAACAGATGTAACCTGGTCAATAAACTGCAAACCAAGCAAAACTCTAAATTGGGTCTCACATCCCGTTTAACAAATATGCTAACACAGACTGTGTAATTCCACCTTCATGTCAGCCTTACAAGGTAGTCCAGACAAGAAGCATACTCAGGGGCATTAGCTCTCTCTTAATTGTAAGGTTATATTAACAGATTCTTGGAAGTCTGAACATAAAATATCTCCTCTGTCACATTTACAGTCCAAGAAACTAATGAGGATCCCTTATAAAACATTTCCAATTCCACCCCCCATTGTGTTTGTGGGCTCATTTTTCTCTTCTCTGACTATTGCCTAGTCTGTGGATTTTTCTCCTATTTTCCAAGGTCTTTCCACATACCATTACATTTCTACAGTCTAAGGTCTTTTAGTTACACTGGGACTAGAACTCATAGAATTCCTAATGTTCAATCTGGGAGAAGCTGCTTTTTTGATGTGCAAATGGAGACAAAGCTGGATTGAGGATTTCCAAGCAGATTCTTAGTAATAAAGATAAAAAAAGATGCAAATGCAAATACAAACCATGTTAGATGACCTGAAATGATATCTCAGCCTATATTTCTTTATCATTTAAGATACATTACCAAGTGCCCACATTAAATGAGCTGTATTTTTCAGAGTATAAGACGCACTTCCCCCTCCAAAAGAGGCTAAAAATTTGGGTGCATATTATACTTTGAATGTAGCCCCACCCACATGCCATTTTCGCCTTCCGCACACACTTTTCCAGGGTTCAGAGCACATCGCAGCCTCCCTGCCTGTTCCTCCCATTTTCAGCAAGGCTCCCCACAACAGCTGATTGGGGGTATCAGCTGCTGAATCAGTCCCTGCTGAAACTGAAACTGAAACTGGCTTTAGCAAAGGGTATCTCCTGGGCTGAATCCAGTTTCAGTTTCAGCACAGACTGATTAAGCATGGCAGCCCCAATCAGCGGTTGTGAGCTAGGAAAACAAGGGGAAAAGAAATATGCCTATGTCTCTCAGATTTTCTTTTCCTTTGTCTCCTGTTCTAAAGCCTGTTTCAGTTTTAGTTTCAGCCTGATTTAGCAAAAGAGGACAAATTGCTGGGAGGCAGATGCAGATTTTCTCCCCCTTGTTTTCCTCCCCAAAAGCTGGGTACTTTGGAGCATCTTATACTCTGAAAAATGTGTGTGTGTGTGTGTGTGTGTGTATAGATATATAGATACAGAGACATAATTATTTAGTTCACGTTAAGTATATAAGTAAAGAGGAAAGTGAGGCAGGGCCTGGAAATTTATCTCATTAACAAAACAGTTCCAAAAGTGTTACTAGAGTACTTAAAGGTCCTCCTCATTGCCCCAATAAATAACTACATAAAAACAAAAACAAAATTCTATTTGGCAATATAACCAAGTAGTTGTGTATCATTAGCCAGCACAAATCAGTCTAAAATTTTCCAAAATATAGCAATAACTGAACAAAGCATTCTCTGAGGTGTCTAATATATCAAATTGAATTTTGCTTTGCAAATGTTGCCGGTATTGGCAAACCATCTATGGGATCCTCCTTGCCCACCTGTTAATTTATAGATTGCCTTTTTCTCAAAATAATCTGTTTTATAATTATATTTGGATAATATATCATTGTCTGAATTTCAATACTTCTACTTTTGTGTGAAAAATATGAGCCAAAACCGGATACACATTTTGTGGTAGAACATAGGAACCCAAAAATATTATGGTCTGCAAGAGTTCTTAAAGCCAATATAGCAATCTTCATAAAGGAAAAAATTCACAAGCACTGACTTAGAACAGCAATATAGTATTAGTTTATTAAAACATAATCTCACATAGAGAACAAATCACAGATGACTGAGGTAATTAACTTAACATTTATTTTGTTTTGTAATATATAAACAAATTCAGGGAAGACCCATTTGATTGCGTTAAATGGCACAAAATTGTCAATTATTCACTTATAATATGTTGCATTTACCATCATGGGGATCAGTGAGAAGAAAACAATTGTTTCTCCTACTTTAATATCAAAAAGATCCAAGGATGCTATGCAGCTAGTTCTACATCAGACATCCCCTTGTGGTTTTAAGAAGTCTCCAAGCAATCTGTAACAAAAGACAATAGCAGTTGTAGGTTGTATTAACGAAATAAGGAGTTGCAATTAGTGACACCTGCTCCATAAATGACAAATGGTCATAATAATATGTGTGCTCTCAAGCTTTATTGTGCAGATGTAATGATACGAGTGTTTCCTGCTTCATTGATTTAATTAGCATTAGTCATATTCAGGCAAGGAGATATTCTATTCTGAATATTAATTTGGCAGTCAAATAAATTATATTTATTTATTTATTTATTTGTAATGAAGTTTAAAATGAAAGTTGTTTTACATTCCTGATAGAGACTTATATCTCTTGATATGGTTGATAAACACCCTCCATCATAATAAAAGAGGTGAAAGGGAATATAATTTAACTGAAATTACAATCTGATTATCCCACAAGTAGAATATGAATTGTGATTTTCATCTGCACAAGAGAGATTTTATCACATTTCCAGAGCATGCACTCACAGAAGAGATAAAATACTGATTCTAATAATATTGTGCCTTCAGAAGTACAGTAATTACCATGGTTGGGAGTTCCTTTTTGCAATGAATACCCATAAGAGAGGGTAAGTGGCTACAATGCTTATTATTGCTTCGTACAAATTTGATTCAAATATATCTGTAAGGGTTGAGATTGGTTTATTATCTCTGTAGAAATTATATGTGGAGGTGAGTCCATTAAATGAACAATCTCACAATCACCCAACTGCAATTGGTGTGCCAGTTGTAGGCTTAACTGAACCAATAGCTCACACAGTAATGTCTGCTTCACCACTGTTTATTTGGATTTCAACAAAATCTCTACACAGCCCTGAAGACCTCTCAAAGCTTCAGTCCATCCAGAATATAATGGCCAGGTCTTGACTGGTACATGAAGACCAACCAGGAACATCATGAACGTATTATTGTACATCCGTGTGACAGTATGATAGGATGTAGTATGGAGTCATAGGAGGCAAGAGTTCTTTCCCAAGGACAAAGAAACAGCAGAGCTTGGAATCAATAAAGGAGAATATTTGTAGCTAAGGGTTAAATGTGGGGTCCTTGGGGCTCTCTGTGCTTGCTTGCACTGATGAAGTTACCTAGTTTGGGTAATGAATGTCTGCAAGAAAAAAGAAAGAAAATTGGAATGTCTGGTAGGCAGGAAGAGGGCAAAGACATCCCCCCCACTGCAGTTCAGAGTATCTACGGCAGCAGTGGTGAACCATTTTTTGGTCTGCGTGCCGGAAGTTTGGTGCATGTGCATGCATGCACGCATGCAGCCACATGGGCTGCACCCTTCATGCCTGTGCATGTGCGCGCGCAGCCCTCCCACCACCCTGCGTGCTCTCCTGTCCTTCTTCCAAATCTTCTTTGCTTTGGAGAGGCTTGCATATGCACACGGGGTGGGGGTGGTGTTGCACACGCCTGCTTGTGTGCACACACCCCTGTGCGTGCATCTCCAGAGCTGGTATGAGAGACCAACAACAGGTATGAGAGACCGCCAGGAACTTCGGGCGAGTGGGCGGGCCCACTTCAACAGTGGTGTGCGTGCCTGGAAGGAAGGCTCTGCGTACCACTTCCGGCACACATGCCATAGGTTCACCATCGCGGCTCTAGTGGGTGATTGGTAAAGCTGAAACTGTTTTTCTAACTTAGTGTTGACCCTCTATAGTTAGAATATGCAGTAATGCAAAGATCTGCCTCTGTTAACTTGTTGCAGCTATTATGATTTTGATTAAATTTATAAGCCACCTTTTCTTTTGTACAACACCATGGATATTAATGCTCCTTTCTTCTATTTTCCCCCACAACAACAGCCTTGGGAAATGGGTTAGGCTGAGAAAAAAGAACTCTCGGAGGCACGCAGACAGTGTTCATGCCGAAGAGGAGAGTAGAACAAATGACTTACTACACCAAGCTTGCCTTCTTTCTGTCAAACCTGAGTCTCGAGCATGTCATCAGTGCTGCATAAGGATTCATCTTTATTTCTGATACAATGCGTTCTTTATTTCGGAGGTGACAGCGACACAATATGTAAACCAGTGTTTCTCAAACTTAGTTGGTTCACCACCCCCTTTTAGAAAAAATTGAATGCTTAACGCCCCCCTGCCAAGCCCCATCCCCAGGGTGGAGGGGTGAGCTGCCCAAGCCCTGCCCCTGGAATGCCCCGCCCCTTGCCTAGGGCACTGCTGGGGGTTGGGCCAGCCCCGAGTACTGATGACGACATAGAGGACAGGAATATATGCTGTGCCGGCACCGCTCTGACCCACGCATCACTAATAACCACTCGGGAAGCTCTCAATGAGAAGCCCCTCCTTTGGTTCATTGTGCAGGCACAGCATGGGAGCCAGTTGAATCCTCTGCTGCCCACCAATTGGTTCCTGGAACCCCCTAATTCCACATGGAGCTTCCAACGCCCCCTTAGACTGCTCCAACGCCCACTAGGGGATGGTACCACCCACTTTGAGAACCACTAATGTAAACTGACTGATCTTTTAAAGATCAGTTTGGACTTTGCTCCAGCCTGGAACACTGCAAGGAACACATTACTTCTCCCAATAGCAACTTTTGCTAAATAGCAATTCCGTTTATATCCATGGATTTTCCCCATTTCAAAATCTTTCAAATTAGAGATTGAGGACCAACACCCAGTTGGCTAAAAATGAAATGCTGAAGCCCCAGTCAGGATTTTTGCAATAAATATCCATTAAAAAACTACTAACACTAAGGTAGCAAGCTATGCAATGTATCAACGTTTGATCAAATTTTGGTACCTTTCGATTTGCATAGGATTTTGATATGGAGCTCAGGCACCAAAGTTATTTCAAGGTAATATCTTCAAGTGAAAGATTAAGAGGGGCCTGCTCATTTGAAGATGAAAAACATTGGAGAGTCTGTATTTACATACACATTGCACTTCAAACGCTCGGAAGGAAAATGTCCTTAATGTGTTTGAGATGTAAATATCCTTCTCGCTAACTGGCTTAGATATGCCCTCTCCTCTCTGCTAATACCAGAAGATCAATTTGGCTTTCATCTTGAAACAGTAATGTCATTAGTGGCATAGAAACAAGCTTGCTCTCAGTTCGGAAGTTGGATGAAACTCATCTATATCTGCTGTCTAAAGAGTCAGGGGAATGTTTAAATCCAGGAAAATAAATTCTCTCACACCACGGTGCTATTAATCTACCTAAGAGAGAACACCAAATGTCTTGGGAAATAGCACTCAAAAAAAAAGCAGAGCAAGAAGGTTGTCTAGTAAATTCTTGACAGCAGAGTTATAAAAGCATCTGCTTCCACTCGGGGAACTCTGCTGGGCCTTGTAATTCACCTCACATTGACAGAAAAGGCAAAATGCCTATTGACTCTATTGGAGCTGGACTGTACGCAGTATGAATCACAGATCCAAGGAGAATCCTAGAAATAAGGAGAAATTTCCTGTCCCTGAGAACAATTAATCAGTGGAACGGCTCACCTCTGGAAGCTGTGGGTGCTCCATCATCAGAGGTTTTCAAGAAGACAGTTATTTGCCCAGAATAGTATAGAATCTCCTGCTTGAGCGGGGGTGGGTGGGGGGTGTACTAGAAGACCTTCGAGGTCCCTACCAATTCTATTAGTCTATGTTTTATGTTCTGTGTCATGTTATGTAAGCCTTCCCTCCTTCCTTCCCGCTTCCCCCCTCCCTCCCGCTCAAATGCACCTGCATTAGACAACACACACACACACACACACACACACACACACACACACACACACACACACACACACACTATATATATATATATATATATCACATCACATCACATCACATCTTTGGACCCCTTCTGAGTCCAAATGGGTACTTAAAATAAAAACAAGCCTAAAGCACCCATCACGTTTAGTGCATGCCTTATGAACTAGTCAGAGAAAGATGAGGTAACGTGAGGAGAGGTCAGGTCAGGCAAGGTAAAGAAAGGAAAGGAAAGGAAAGCATCAGATTGATTTTTTAATGTGTGACTCATCCCTAATTGTTCCTTGCCTCAGAAATAGATAACAACATAAACCATTTTGTGTGCAGCTATGCCTCTTTCTTACACTGAATAAAATAATGTAAAGACCGCAACTGTTGACACCTGCTCTTACAAAAAGGACTTTGGCTATAGGTTAACAGCTGGCACCATTTTTCAGCTTGTGTGTCCACTGGATACATTTTGCTCACTGTTGTAAAAATTCAGCTGACCTTAGAAAGTGGCAAGGGACTAGTGAACACCTGAACATTTTTCTGGTATACCTATACAAGTTTTCAGGGGATCTAGTAGTTCAGTCCAGATCTGGTAACCTAATTTCTACAGTTCTGAGGAGTAACTGAAAGCAGTATACCTAGTTTTCCAATTCTATAACATCCAATTTGAAGAACTTCATATACTTAGAGATCAAGCTCTCATTTCTCTCTTTCTGGGCATTGAAAAAAAACCTGTTACAGCAAGCTTTCTTTCTCTGTTTTATGCTTTGATTTATTTGATACTGTGTGTTCATTTTTAAAATATTCAGTCTTATTCTTTCCTAGTTATTCATTTTCTCATCTTTTCATCTACTGCTTTTATTCTTCAGTTTTAACTTGACTATCGAGGATTGAGTGATATGGCTTCTTCATACATATTAATGGCTTTAGATTTTTTGTGGTGTTCCACACCCATAATACAGGGATTGAGGCTTTTCCTTAAAAGCACAGAGTCCTGTATTGTCGAACATCCCAATAGAAAGTTTTTCTTCGTATCACTCAGATACTTCAATCTTGCCAAAAGGCTCTGGCAAGCTTCCACGCTTTTCCAGGCAAAACGCCAAATGTCCAGATAACAAATAGACACTTACACTAATTAGTTCAAAGCCAGACATGCATGGTTTAACTGGAATGCAGAGACAGGTATGCAAAACTGAATGCTCAAACAAGAACACTAGAACTAAGACAAACCACGATACTTGAAACCAGGACCAAACATGATACTTGATGCTCCAATTCAACAAGTTGTTCTCTGCAAGAGTCTGTTTCCAACCACACCCTTTTGCAGTAAAATTGTGTTATAATCTTTTGTTTCTTCCACCAAAGAAGCAGGATGACTGTTGACATGCTGCAGAAAATAACTGAAATTAGGAAAATGATTTGTAGTAGCAGGAAAATTCCACATATCTAACTTATAATTATTGGTATCAGAAGCCCCTACCCAAACATATATAATGAAAAGGGTGATATAGTAATTTTAAAAATTATGGTAGTCTTAGCAGAAACATCTGTCTAGTTTGATGATGGATACAAGAACAGCCCAAAAAAATGCAATTTTTGTGAAGTCTGACCTCTGGACTGACTAACAACCATGATCTTGCTTTTGGCAACTTGGACTGATTTTGAACTATCTGCTGCATACTTTTTACAAAGCTAACCATTCTGAAGAGAATCTGTCAGAGAGTCGGTTTTGGTTTGCATTATTTGCTTACCTCTTTGACATTGAGAAAATTGTGAACTACCACAGCTATTGTGTGTGAGTCTGTAGTTGAACCCAGAAGCAGGGCAGTTCTCTGAAATTTGAGTTGCTATGATTCAGTCTAATATTTATAAAGCTGATCTTCTCCTCCCAGTCAAACATAAAAAGAAGTCCTTTAATCCTAGACATAAGAATTAAGAATACTTAGCAACTTAATTCATCATCCAAGACCATGATAATAACTTCCATGAATCCTTTATAAAGGCATGAAGCAGAACCCACACTGATTCAAAACGACATTGTCTTGGGACATCATAATGTCACAAAATGACACGAGTGCATTATTCATGTCATCTGCACACAAATGCCATGGCATACATGATGTCACCTCGATCCTCTCTCTTGCCTCTTGTGATCCTTGGTATTTGCAAAAGGATTCATATGCATAATAAAGATATTCAAAAGACTAATGTGCAATTATCGTATATAAAATCAACATGATCTATGGAAATATGTTGCTAGAGTTGCATTGTTGCAATTTTACAAAATAATAATAATAATAAGGAGGAGGAATGTCATAATTTGGAAGAATTTAGGAGGCTTTATGTTCATTTGTTCCCGAGAGATCAACTTTATAATCTTAGCTTTAAACAGAGTAAAGATTAAATTCAAGCTTGACTATAATATATCTGAATCCCAAGTTTAACCAAACACAGATTAATTTAGCAGAGGCTAATTTACATGATATAACACAAGGTGAATAAGTCCATTCATTTATTGTGAAATAAGTCTAAGACCAAACTTTTGTGTACTATTATTTTATTGCACTTCTTAAAAAAAAAATCTTAGCATATAACTTGAATTTGCATTGCTGTCTTGGGTTGTAATTGCTTTTTGGAGCTCTCAGACATATCATTACATGGCCAAATGCAACCTATTCTTATTTGTTTTGTTTTTTTAACAGAATTTCTTCGTATCAAATATAATATTCTTTCCTGATTGGATGGATATAACCATGAACTTAATTCTGGGGGTAAAATAAGCTCCAGAGAGAAAAACATACCAAGATGTTACTGTCTAAGAAAAACAATGGTACTGGGTTAATTTAAAAATAGAATGACTTTTGAAAGTATTTGTCATGCATAATTTTCAATCTCTTGAAATATTCAAGAATAAATATTTAAGCTTATGAATATTCAGTATAACTCTGCTCCAAAGCAAGTATGCTTAAGATTTCACTACCTTCTACTTTTAAATATTAAACATAACACTATGACTTTTTGAGAATAGCAAACATTTGGTTTTGTTTGCATGACACAGAAATCTAGGTTAGTTTTAGTTAGATTTTTATATATATATAAAAAGTATGATTAATTTATGGTTTTCTGAAGTCAACTGAGATACCGTGATTTAATAAACTGTTTTAAAAAGCCTAAGATTAGTATGTTATGCAAATTCTGCCCATTAGCCCAATCATAATAGTGTAGCCTGTTCCAATGTTATGTTAAGAAATTTAGAAGGAGACAGATTTTCATTTTTTGCATTCTTAATACTTGAACGTTAGATCCATTTTCTTCTATTTTGAAATGAAAGTAAAACATTTATGTGATAAGTTGAAGAAACTGTTTAAAGGAGCACTGCCATGCTTTTCTAAAATGTACCTGGGCACTTTCAGATATTTGTTTTTAGCTTTTCTGGTTAAGAAAAGTTTGCCCGAAACAGAATTGCTCAAAACTGGTGGTGCTTTTCAATAATTGGAAACTAGACTCAGGGAATGCGGATCCATCTGTTTTCGAATTGGCTGTTCTTTAACCCTCAGCTATCATAGGATTTGTATTAACTCGCATTTTCACCCATAGCTATTAAAGCAATTCCTAATTCCTCTGCCATTTCTAATCTGATCAGTTTTAGAGACAGCTTTTTGTATCATGCTATTTACATGTCCTTTATTTCTGGCTACCCTTGAGAAACATCCAGAAGTTCCGGTTGGTGCAAATTTTCGCATATTGGTACCTATCCTAAACATTTGTATTAACTGGTACAAGAAGGAACGATTGTGTGATGTCTGAATGGAAATATTTGTAGTGTCTGCCACAGTTTCAGAGGTACGTGGATTGATGCCTGACTACCTGAGAGACTGTCTCCTCTGTCACAAATCGGCTCAGCCAAAAAAATGTGCAAGAATGGGTTTCTGAGGTAGTTTCCTGAGAGTTGTATTTGGATCCCATTCTCTCTAGATTTATAAAAAGTGAATCATATATGGCAGCTATTTTCTATGGAGATACTCAGTCATCCAGATCATGGTTTCCCCAAAGGTGCTTTTTCAAGAGGCAACTG
>JANHGC010008212.1:29045-47234 GCA_027560395.1 Boaedon fuliginosus
TATTCTATTCTATTCTATTCTATTCTATTCCTATTCCTATTCCTATTCCTATTTCATTCCAGTTTACTCTATTCTAAAATGATGTATAGATTGTATTTATCCTAAATTGGCTAAAAAACATAAAGGATCCCCAAATAGTAGTTGGAAATGCAACACTCAAATGGGAACCTTTTATCACTTTTGATGAATTATATTATTAGATTCTCTCCAGTATAGTTTTTAGCCGTATTACATGGGCTAAAAACTATACCGGAGGGAAATTAATAATATAATTCAATTTTTTTTGAAAATTAATATACAATTTAGACTGCAAACTTTTTTGTTAGGATTAATGGATAAAACAGTGGAAAAATCACATGGGGTTTTATTGTTATGTGTGATAAAAGCAGAACTTCAATATGCTCAGTGTTGGAAAGATCCTACGATATCCGCAATAGATCTGCATACAAAATCTATTTCTACAATAATATAAAATGCATATAAAACTTATTTCTGCAACAAAAGAATTGTGAATCAAGGTTAACTTCTAATTAATATATGCTCACAACCATCCCGTTTCCTTCATTCCTGACCCCATTCAGACATTTCCAACAGATGTGGTCTTACGTTGGTTGCGCCAAGCAGCCGGGGGCTATAACATTGCAGCTTGTCTCACTAGTGTGCAGGCTTGTGAGCTCCATCATATTGACCATCACATCATTTGCATGACCTGGTAACTTGGGAAGTATGGAGAGAATCTTCTCCGCTAAGTTGTCACTGTGATGCCCAACGGCTCCTGGAAAAAAAAAATAAAACCAGCCCGATGAAAAGTAGTCAGGTATCTCTCTAGCGTAAGTGACATATTTCCTAAAATTGATCTGATCTCAACTGATTGGAAAGGAAATCCATTTTAAAAAATGGCTTTTTAAAATCAATTGCTGTGTAACAGAAAATTAAAAAAAATTAAAACAATAAATCTCAGAGGAAAGAATACAAGAATTTTGAACGCCTGGCACAGCTCCTCTCTGTTCCATCTTACGTCCCAAGAAAACTGAAGTGGGATTATTTTAATTTTTTTTAAAGCTTTCTACTTTTTTGGGGGCCTGAATTGCTGTTTCTCCATTTTCCCGCACCCCAAGGCCAAATTTACTGTCACAGTATCCCAGATTGGATCTGCATGGCCTGAACAGACCATCAAAATGGGATCTTCTTCTGCCTGTTTCATTTATTGATGAATGCAATTGATTTATTTATAAATTAGATAATGGATATTGTTTTTTAACCGTTTTAACCATTTTGTGGGGAGGGTTTTTTCTGTACTTGATATTAACTGCGTATGCCAGCTAGAGTTTAGCTAGCAGGTATCAAATAAATATTTAGATCCAAATGTAAGCACCAGATCCAAATATAAGTAGCACCAGAGGATTTAAATATATTTACAGATGTGAGATTATTATTATTATTTATTATTTATTACATTTTTATGCCGCCCAATTCCCGAAGGACTCTGGGCAGCTTACAACATGGATAGCAATAGCACTCAGATGTTATATACTGCTTATCAGAGCTTTACAACACTCCTCAAACAGTTAGAGTCAGCTTATTGCCCCCAACAATCTGGGTCCTCATTTCACTGACCTTAGAAAGGATGGGAGGCTCAGTCAGCCTTGAGCCTGATGGGATTCGATCTGACAACCTGCTGAACAAGTCAGCAGATACTGCAGTGCTGCATTTAACCACTGTGCCACCGAGGCTCTTTACTTTCCTTAGAACGCTAACCATGTTGATTTCTTGGATTAGATACTTCAGTACTGTAGCTAGGCATTTCTTTTGTTATGGCTTTCAACTGCCAATTTGTGGATCCCCCTCATATGTTCATTGGATTGAACAATGACTAAGAGGTTAGGCAGACATTGCATGCATTGACAAATGTATGGGAGTAATTGCCTTTGATTAAATCAGTGATATCAACTGCACTTGGTATCCAAATATCCAAATCCAAATATAGATTTGGATTTCCCATATAGAGAAAACAGTATATGTGACCTCTTCTGGAAAAATAATTGTTCCCATGCTGGGTACTTCTTGACCAGTTGGTAGTCCTGTAATATAGACTTTGTCCTGATACATCATCTTAATAAATCTGCTTTCTAATTTGGGGGAAAGTGTTCCTAATCCACTGCTTGCCTTTATTTATGTGAGGCACTTTTTTTAAAAAAAATATCCCATACAAATAGTGATCCCTTGAATGAACTTGGTTTCGTGACCCGTCATTATTCTAATTTTACTCTACTATTCTTTTTGCAGGTCTCCTGGGAGTGGGCTATACAGTAACCTTCAGCAGTATAATATTCCATACCCTGAAGCCATATTTGAACTTAGCTACTTTTTCCAGAATCCCAAGCCTTTCTTCAGGTTAGCTAAGGAGTTGTACCCTGGCAATTACAGACCAAACTATGCCCATTATTTTCTTCGACTTCTGTTTGACAAAGGGCTCCTTCTGCGCCTCTACACACAAAATATTGATGGGCTGGAGAGAGGTGAGCCTCTTGCCACTGGCTCTGAGAAGATAAATTGAAAGCAAATTATACAACAATAATATTTGTGGTGGTGGTGATGAGGAGGAGGAGGGATCATCCATTTTAAATATTTTGGAGTTGGTGAAAAGTTTGACCAAATCTGATCTTTCAGTCTTGTGTGTTCTAGTTGCTGGGATTCCTCCAGATAAACTAGTTGAAGCTCATGGCACATTTGCTTCTGCTACATGTACTGTCTGTCGAAGATCATATTCAGGAGAGGATTTCAGGGTAAGCTACAGCGCAGCAGATAACAGCACTCCAGGAATAGTACAAGTATTACATATATCATTTTTAATGCAAATGTATAGTCAGCCTGCTTCTGTTGATTCCAGACCTCCAGAAAGATAACATTTCAATCCTTGAAATTCTTGTCCTACTAGAACACCGGCCAGTCGAGTTACCTGCTACTCATCTTTACCCTCATTTCATAGGGAGCATCTCACTTGCCCCACATCTCATGAGACAATCCAAGATCATTTCTCACGCAACAGTGAAGTTAGCAGTGTGATTTCTCCAAAATGTAAAGCAGACATTGATAAAGTACGAAGACAGTCAGCCAGTAATGCTCCTCCTACTCTCTGTTTTTCCTGGCTGCTCCTATTTATAGGGTAGGCCTCCTTCTACTGGTCAAGCTAAGAAATCACAGTAGCTGCCACACTCACTGGCTCCTCTTTTCAGATGGATCCACGTTTCAACTAGATCCTAGATCTTTGCTTCAGCAAGCTCATAGGGTTGCCTTTGCTTTTATTGCTATTTTGGTGCATGCTGTCCTCAGTTGTGATGTCAGTCTTGTGGCTTCTGCTGCCTGATTAGGAACTTATATTCCTATTATCTGATTTCATTTCAGGGGGATGTGATGACTGACAAAATTCCTAAATGCCCTGTTTGCACTGGAGTGGTCAAGCCTGATATTATATTCTTTGGAGAAGAGCTCCCTCATCGGTTCTTCTTGCATTTGACAGACTTTCCTATGGCAGACCTGCTTTTTATCATTGGAACCTCCCTTGAGGTCTGGCTATCATGAACATGGGAAGAGAATGAGAGATGGGTTTTTAAGACAAAGTGTTTCAGAGACTCTGGAGAACAGAAAAAAAGTCATGAGAAGTCAAGGGAATGAGAGGGTGGTACTTCAGCGATCAACAAGAGATGGGAAGGGATTTCAGAGTTTTAAGTTCATTATTTTGTAGGACAGGAGTGTCCAACCATTGAAACTTTAAGACCTGTGCTGGCTGAGGAATTCTGGGAGCTGAAGTCCATGAATCTTAAAGTTGTCGAAGTTGGATATCCCTGTTGAAAAGCCTTAAGAATACATTATCTTCAGCTGTCTTCTCTCATAGGAATAATATTGCAGGCCTTCTTGCTAAGTTTCACTCAAATATCTTTTTAAGGACTCTTAGGAAAATCAACATATAAATAAAAGTACTGTATCATCTTCTTAAATATTGACAGTACAATTTTTAGTATCCTGTGATTTGTGCACGGCTCATCTTAGCACATATGGAGTGGCCAAATTCAGGAGAAGCTTGGTGTAAGCTTTCAGTTTAACATTTGAAGATCTATAACTATTTTTTTCATAGAAAATATAGCCTAAAATGCATCACTCTTTACTTTTCAAGAGAGACAACTCCCTCCACTCTCCTTTCTAATGCTTTATTTTAGGTGGAGCCCTTTGCTAGTCTGGCAGGAGCTGTCCGTGGTTCTGTGCCTCGTGTTCTGATCAATCGAGACCTGGTGGGGCCATTTGCCATCCAGTCACAGCACAATGATGTAGCTGAACTGGGAGATGTAATCAGTGGAGTGGAAAAAGTGGTAGAATTGTTAGGCTGGAAAGAGGAGCTACAGGAACTAATAAAAAAGGAAAAAGAAAAGGTATGTCATTTTGATTTGAAAACTTTGCCTCTCGCTGTTTATTTTCCTGGCTGAAGTTATGAAAACAATATAGTTAAGGACAACACTTTAATTAATATGGACTACACAGTTGTTTTATCCATCTATTTATGGATCTATTTATATGACTATTTATCAGTCATATAGATTTATTTTTCTTATATTTGTTATAGCCATTCCATGGGATGCCCTCACTTTCCATCTTGAGTAACTAAAAGGGAATGACTGTAATCTGTCCTATGTGACAATTTATTGCATTTTATGATTTATTTCAGTAACATTTTGCTTTCTCAGAGTGAAACTTGAGATTTGGAAACAATTAATAAAATTATAGTTTGGGTATTCCTTGCATTCAATGACTAAAGTTGTAGTAGAACTGAATGAATGGTACTTATAGTACCATTCCTCTAATTTTCCTCTAATTTCCTGGCATCACAGCACCCTAGAGTCACATGATTGTTATTTGCTTGTTTGGCAACCAGCTCACACTCAACAAAAGTTGCAGGATCCTGCAGATTGCCATTTTCAACCTTACCTACAGGCTTCTCAGAAGCAAAGGCAATGGGGAGTTGGCAGGGAAGGTTCTGGTCAGTCTCCCATCTTCTGCTCACTGCACCACACCCTTCTTTTTCTTCTTTTGGTTTCCCTGCCCTTGTGTCAACCTGTACCTTCCTTCCCTGTGTCCCTGTACTTGTGTGAACCTGTGCCCCCTTCCCTTGGCCTCCCTGCACTCACAGTACCTCAGGACACTCCCAACTCATGTGCAGCCTGTGCCAATTATGTAAAATGAGCATCACTCTATTTTGAGAGAAGGCCAAGCAAATATATGTTAAACATATTTTGTCTGACAACTCAGAATGATACGATGCAAAACGTCAATCCATTCTGCTCAGGTTCAAGTAAACATAAGTGTGATTAAAATTGGTTCTTCTTTGTGCGTTTATTTTACCATTTGGCAGTAATGTTTTTGTTTAGCTAAATAGTCCCTACTTGTCACTTGTAGTTTTTTTTGGGGGGGGGGGAGGTATCTCAACAGTTGGTGTGGGTTGTAATAACCCATGTTTTTTGTGTTTTCAGCTGGATATAAAGGAGAAATAGAAGTGTATTCTCTACTTTTGAGCAGGTTTAACTTCTCAAAAAGTGTGCCTCAGCCAAAGGTTATAGTGATAAATTCACAGATCGGGGTGAAAAGTTTTTGTTCACCTACTGGGTAATGGTAAAAACTATCTGGAGATAATTTAACTCCTTGGATATTTTTGACGCCTCAGAGAAGGGCATATTCTCAAGCCTCTTTGGAAAATGAAAATAAAATAATTGGATGAAGACTAAACTTCTGGTCCCGGTGACCAACCCAGACTGGATCCTGCAAATAATTTGAATTTAATTATGAAGATAAACTATAAACATTTTCAATGTAACTGCTATCTCCCTTTTAGAAGGCATTAATTTTCTCCATTTTATTTACTTTTCCCCCTTGGATTATTTCTGAATCATTTAAAAAGTATTATAGATCGGGGGTGTTTTAATCAGGCCTCAACAATAGTATTATTTCATTCATACTGAATCCACGATTTTCTACCCACTTGGAAGAAATCAGATTTGGAGTGCAGTTTTTATCAAAAATGAATTCCAGCTTTATTTATCAATATGTAAAGAAAAAGTTATTAAAATAATGTGTATATTAATTCACGGATACCTCTTATGTAACTTGAAAAGATGACTTGTTTATGCATCAGTATTTCTAGTAAGAACTAGCATATACAGGAATGCTATACTGTAGCTGCTGGATGAATGTGTAGCATTTACAACTACAGTTCATTTTAAAGCAAAATAAAATCTATTTTAACAATAGCTCAGTATTTTCATTTGACTAATTAAAGCTTTTATTCCCTGATGTTGATTTCATTTAATACTTAAATTTCAAAAAATCCTTATAATTTGGTTTCATCAAACCATTCAACCATTGGTTGAATCCATTCAGCAGATTCAACATCAGTTAACTAGTTTCCTGTTTATTATCCTCTTAAAAGAGATCATAGTGTGCCTTTTTAGTTTTTTGTTTCATTTTATAGTAATCATTACAATAACAGTGAAGAGCTCTTCAGAGGTTTGTTGATAGACTATAACTCTCAACAGCCTTAGCCAAAATAGGCTAAGGTAAAAAATGCTTTGCAATGTAATCCAGCAAAATCTGAGGAAAGTCACAAACTACCCTTTCCTGCTTTATGTTATCTTCTAAAACTGACAAAATCTCTTCTAATCCAAATTAGAAGTGGCTGAAAAATCAATAACCCAGGTTGGGTCTTCCAAAGAAGCAATCACTACAAATTGAGTATATAATTAATGAAATTGATATTTTGTCCTTCCCTCATCAACTGAATATTGTCTTGACTTTACGGTAATATTTCTGTAAATGGAATCATCCACATTGATTTTAGGTATGCCTTACATCTTTTATAAATATCCATCTGTTTTTAAGACTCATCACCCAAATAATTATAGACAAAAGTACAAATCTTGGTATTGGGTTTGTTTATTCCAATGAAAATTTTTAATTTACATTTGTGCTAAGTTTTGAATTGCTAGTAAAATGAAAACAAGCTGGGAAATGGAATTTGTTTCTAAACTGGGAAGTTTAAAGGAAGAAAGTAACCTGTGAATGTAAAACGCTATCAAAATACAGAAAATAAAGCAGATAATTTCTGGAAATAAAGCAGTTTTTTGTCTCAACAGTACAAAGAACAATGTTATTTCAGACAACTAAACATGTAGGAAGAGGAACACAAATGTAGTATTATGACTGAAAAGATCAAAGTCCTACTGCAAATACTATATCTACATATACTTCATTGTGGACAAAATACATTTCTGTATTTCCCATATATTCCCATATTTTATTTTGTGTTGTGATTTTATTAAATATCACAATTAAAAATTTAAATGCTAATACAAACTAGGAAAAAAATAAAAGAATGAACAGAAAAAATAGTGCACAAAACAAAAAATATACTAAGGAAAATGAATATAAAGGAATGACTCTCCCCTTCATCACAAGCATATACGATTTTAATATTTTTTATCTTCTCTTAAAATACAAATTATCTCTTCTTACTAGATCTCATATAAGATCTATAAACAAATCCTTAAAACTTCACTAATCCTGATCAACAAAAGTCCATTAAGCATTACCAGAGATATTTATTTTAACTTTATCAAATAAACCAACTTATATTTTACTTTTAACAAATTTGATTTTTAATCCCTTCAAATGTTTTAGAATTGATTTTTTCCCCTCACAATTCTTCTCAAAATTCTTCAAAACTTTAACATGTCTTGTAAATCCAATATAGGAAAGATATCCAGATCATTCTTTTCATGTGTTATTTGTATATCCAGTGTAGCATTTTTTTCTATATCATTTGTGTAGCCTGTCATTTTTAAATTACTTTTATGTAATCTCAGTCTTATCCAAGAAAACCTGTTCCTCTTCCATAACATCTTTTAAACACAGTCTATAATGGCAGACATTCTGAAAATTAACTTTTCGGCCATTGTTCACAAATATCCTTCAAAAAGTCCAATTTTAACAGTATTTTATTCCATTCTATACTAGTAAGTCAAGTTTAAATGTCCTTTAATTGTAATTTTCAGTTTCCTCTAGCATCCAATTTTTTAAATTTTTATGTTTCGTTTAAAGAATTCAAAAGGACAGCATTTCCCCCCAATAATTTCAAATTTTTATTTCAAATTTACTCCATTTGTAACTTGCCAAAAATCAATGTTCCAATCACTTTTTTGCTGTTTAATCAAAAAGCTTTTTCAAAGTCCTTAATTTAAAACTTCTTTTGCTAAGGATTGAACTAAACTTACCCATTGTTGTAAAATCCGTTGTTCCAAAGGATTCTGAAATAGTAAGCAATCTCCAAATGATTAAAAAAGGAAGTAGGCAAACCATGTGTCCGTAAAGATGCAGGCTGCAGTTTGGATGAGGAGCAACTGTCTGGACCATGTGTGGGCAATCCCAAGTCCTCTCCTTCTCTGGAGAGGAATCCAAAAAAACTGGTCCATTTGCTGTCTCTTTATTTCACTGTAACTATTGGTTACAATGTTTTTAGTTGTCCATTTCTTCTACATTTCCATATTTATTTAAACATACTTCCTTGCACCTACACACACACAGAACACATGCACACACTCATACTTTCCTTTCAACAATGGCTCTTTTATGAAGATTTCCAACCATCCTTAAGGTGTTCTAAAAAGGAATGGTGTGCAGCTAAACTGATTGTCACACAATACATTCATAAAAATGCACACTTACTTTGTTCACACATTTTTATACTCTATTTCTAGACATGTATACTATACATACACATTCATATTTGTCTACAGTTCCCATGTGTATCAACCATGATATACAGTTTTTAAATGTTGTGCTTGGCCCAGGGATTAACGTAAATCCCTAATTCATACACTTTTCCTAAATAATTGACTACATGTATGTACTCATTAAATGTTTCATGTGCTTTAAGCTAACTTGAAGCTACCCTCTTGCATCCTTGCCAGTCTGCTGGAAAGTCTTTGGAATGCATCAGAGGGTAAGACTTTTAAACAATGAGAAAAGATAGTCAGAAAATCAAAGCTGTAAAAAGCTTTCAACAGAAGTGCTGCAGGGCTGCCGAGCAGATATTAGATGGATCTAGGTGGAGGAATCTAAGCCACCGAAAGTCTCTTTCCAGGTCTTTGTATCAGAAGATCAGTCCTGATATATAGAGACAATAGCAGGTCCACAGACTTGTGAGAAATAGAGGAGGGTGACTCAGTCTATTTCCAAGTCAGAATCAGATGATAACCTCTGCTCAGCTATCTGATGAACAGCTTCATCCAAGGAGGTTACATTGATAGAGCTTAAATTGCCATCAGGATCCAGGCCCATAGGTCTGATGATTTGCTGCCTTCAAAGGAGAAAAAGAAGAAGAAATTACAGGGATGGGGGAAAAGGTGATTTCTCCCTAGAGAAAAGCTTTACAGAAACTGCCATGCAATGTTTTCTGACTAGTGAACATAATGAAGTGTTTATTCATTGATTAAGTCGTGAAGATCTTGTGTGAGGATATGAGTCCTTTTGTTAAAATTGAAAGAAAATATTACTCCTAATAAAAATAATCCTAAAATTTCCAGGGATTGATCCATAATGCATGTATTGGGACTGGTTTTGCTAACATACATTTTTGAAGAAGGTATGAAACTTCAAAAGATTCTAAACAGACACTTTGAAATGTATTTGCTATTTGTTTTCTATTAAAAACTCTTAAGTGATTTGTAATTCATCTTCACCCCAATCAGATGCCTTTTTCAGATCAGTTTTTAAAAACCTTTATGGAAATCCATACTGGATTTAGAACCTATATATAGCAAACCTATTAAGATCCTTTTAACTACCAAAGGAACATGACCAGATTTCCTGAGTCTCAGTTCTGTGAAGATCTTAGAAAGCAAACTAGAAAGCAAACTCAATGAGTAAAAAACCAGCTTATTAAGAAGCTGTTTTCCAAATTTTTCAATAGTTCATACATAAATGTTGTTCAGAAGATATTACTAAATAATATGGAATACAAATTCTTTGGGTAGCCACTCTGCTTACTCTGCCATTAGGATGTTTAAAATAATAAAATTATGCTTCCCTCATATGGGTCAAGCAGCATTTTAATACTCATAGAATCCAAAGAGAATTTTGAAACCCAAGCAAAATAATGTGTATAATTTAACTGTCAAGTCATATCCCGCTGCAAAACACATTAGTCATTTACTATGATGTGTGAACTCAGCCTAAGAACATGATTTTGGGATCCTTAATGTTCTGTAGTAAGGGCAAGCCAATGTTAGAATTGCCACTGGTAATTCTGAAAGTAAAAGCCCTAACATCCTCTGTTGAGCTAACCAGAAAATTACTCTCCAATTCTTTCTGGTATTTTTTCAGCCTTTGTCAGATACTTCTTATTCTCACCTCTTAAAACTTCCCACTTTTCACATAAAGCAAGATTTTTCAGCAAGACCAAACATGTTTTAAAAACCATGGTATGAATGATTGCAGTCAATCTGTCCTGGATAATTTTACTGAAGTTTGAAGGCAGGGCACTACCTCAGCCCTGTTCAGGGCAGAGATTATAGTAATACAGGTAAATGAGGAAGAATAAATCTCTTCAACCACCCTCTGGGCGCACAGTTGTCTTCAGACATTTCTTCCAATGTTAATGGAACCATCAAACTGAGTAGCAAATTAATCCCCAAAAAATTAAATAGGTTGAAATAACCTGTCTGAAACTGAATCCATTGTTAATTTTGTATCTTAGAGGTTTTGATTTAACCAATTGCCTTCCTACTAACAATCCATTTCTGGATAATTATGCTGAATCCTTTAGTACCTGGAGAGTTTGTCAAACATGTTCACAAGTTTCATTGCTTCAAGCTCCTTCTGTTCATCTGTCATCCCTTCCATTGGATTGGGAAGCTTTTCCTCCACACGTCCAGTAATGGGATTAATGCTAAATAGTTGAATCATATAGTAACCCAAAGAAAAGAAGGTAGTATATATGAAACACAAACAATGAATCAACAAATCCAATTCTTCATTATTTTTTTTCAGGAAGGTAACTATGATCAGCTTTTCCACTCATAAAAATCAAAAGGGCACAGGGACTGGGAAGATATGATAAACATGCTATCAAAATTTATATCACATATTCCCTTCTTGGGTGTTGTTTTTTAATGGATAAGAGTAAAAACGGTATGGTGAGTAACCTAAAAATATAACTAATATTCATTTGATTATCACAAACACGTGCTATTAAAAAGGAAGATGAACTGTACAGAATATGCATGTAATGTGTTTCTCTCCCCAAAACATGTCCATTCCATTATTCTTCTTATTCAGTTTTGTCCATCTATTTTCTGTTACTATTCTTACTTCTGAGGTTACAATAAAATTCCCAGTTTAATACATCTTACATAGAGCAGCTGCTTTTCTACATATTAAGTAAATGTATGTAAATGTATAATAAATGTTTGCAGAAAAATTGGAGGAAGGTGAAGCCTTCATATATTTTTCCCTCCTGCTTTACAGGGGGCAGAACTGGGATCTTGGTGAGACAGGTCGCGGTCTGCCTAGGGCTCTATGCAGATCCCCTGATATATTTTCAGGAGGTCCGGAGGGACCAAACCAAGTTTTGTCAGAACCGGGAACAAGAAGCATCGTGGGGAACCAAAAGGAGTGACGCCGTCTTCTCATTTGGCTAGCCAAAAAGGCTTCATGCCTGAAGATAGGAAAAAGCAGCAATGGCGCTATTATAAACCAGGACAGCCACCGGAGGCAAGTAAGCAAACAGAGGGAATCAACATGGAGTCTTTGGGTGAGAAAAGGAAAAAAGAGAAAATAATTGAATGGTTGTTGTTTTTTAAACTATCTTTTAACTATTGGAGAAATTTGGAAATCTTGTTAAAAAGGAAAGAAACATTGCCAAATCAGTTGGGAGGGAAACGGCGGGAGAAAGTGAGGCACAGATCAAAGTGCTGTAGCACGAACCTCCTGCGGAATTCCCAATGGCAATAAAAGGAACCTGGTACTTAAAAGCTTCTTTTGTTTTTTGTGGAATGGTGGGGCAGACAAAACCTCAGCTTTAAATGTGAATGGACTTTTTGACGCTTTGAACTGTGACTGTGATTGAAGAGACTGTGGTATGCTTTTGGACAAACTGATACAAATAAAATGACGATGGAATTGAAAATGGAGGACCCACCCCAAGAGACATCACTTGTTGGACACATATTGGAGAAAATAGATGAAGTGCAGGAAATGATGAGAAACACAATGAATATTTTACAAAAATGGACGGATCCTGAGAAGAAGGAGACCATGAAGCAAGAGATTGGACAGGAGGGGGGGAAGAGGTGGACATACCAGACAATGGCCAATTGGTGACAGAGAAACGGAACTGATGAAAGTGGGGTTAAATTACAGCAATAAGAAACGAAAAGGGATAAAAATGAAGAAAGCAAAAAGTTTAGAGAAGGGAAATTGGGATTGGAAGGATAACAATAGAGTTGGGTGGTCCTGGGGGGAAATGGGGTGGAATAATAAAAAACTTAAAAATTGGGATAAAGAAGACCGAAGGCTAGAGGTTGGGAAAGACAAGGAAGGGAGGAAAGATAACATATTTAAAAGGTGGAGGAGAGATGATGGCTGACAGTCACATTAAGTCAAAGGGAACAACAGGAGGGAGAAGCTATGACCTAATTAAAAGTAGAAATGATAGACTGAGATACAGGTTTTTTATATTCTAATTTCTTTAAGTCCGAAATAAGGGTGAAGGATAATATAACTTAAGAAAACATAGCTAAATATATGGATAAATGATCTTTTTTTTATTCTTTGATATTTGGATATACGGATTATTATTTTTAACTTTAGTTGAATTTGTATACTAGAAAGAGATTTGGAATTGAACATAGATAAGAATGAGCTTTTAACACAATGTTTGATGTTGGTCTATGATGATACTTGAAAAAAATATTTTAAAAAAAGAAAAATTACAATACTGTACAGTGCAAGGAATATTTTAAGTCCCAAATGTCTAGATTTTAAGCATTTGAATTTTTACTAAATTTATGAAAAACAGACTGTACAACCTAGACAATACTGCAGTTTAGGAATAAGCTGCTTTCTCTGTAAAAACATCCCTAGCTAGCAGCATCCCTAGCTAGCAGCAAATGTAAATGACTGATTTAAGAGGCATTCCGACTGTCAGAATTCTTGAGAAATACCCATCCTTTCTGGTTATACTGTAATCAAGTAGCCTACAAAGCCCTGTCACCATAAAGCCTCGATTAAGTTGGGTTTTACAATGTAATTCACAAAAAGCACATCACCTTTTTTTTCAAAGATTTCGTTTACTCTGCCTGGACAGTTTCTTCCTACTTATTTTGATAATCCCTGCTATGCAAAATGGGGAGGAGGCAGAGGAAAGAGCCGTTCACTAATGTCTTGGTAGCTAAATAAATGTATTATCACATGCACAGTTCTTTGTACTATTACTGCTGCAATATGACATTAAAAAAGGTAAAGGTTCCCCTCGCACATACGTGCTAGTCGGTTCCCGACTCTAGGAGGTGGTGCTCATCTCCATTTCAAAGCTGAAGAGCCAGCGCTGTCCGAAGACGTCTCCTTGGTCATGTGACCGGCATGACTAAATGCCGAAGGTGCATGTAATGCTGTTCCCTTCCCATCAAAGGTGGTCCCTATTTTTCTACTTGCATTTTTACATGCTTTCGAACTGCTAGATTGGCAGAAGTTGGGACAAGTAATGGGAACTCACTGTTACACAGCACTAGGGATAATGTGACATTACATTACCTCTAATTCCTATTATTTGCACATACGACTATGGTAATTCATAATCGAATGAGACTTATTCTAGATTGAAAATCTGCTTCAACTAATCACTTTCAAAACACAACATAGAATGACATTTTCCTCCAGTGTTTAGACAGTGAATTTAGGCAAAAGCTTGAGTGAAAAAGTTCATTTTACACAATAGCTAGCTTATCATAATGCTTTCCTAAAGCCACATTAAATAAAAAATATAGCTGAAGAAAGTCTTGAGTAATTTGCTGGTTGAGTTATAGATTCCATTCTTATCTTTTATTATTTTCAGTAGAAGTTGCACCTATTTCAGAAATCCATTCTAGAATTCTACTGAAAATCATTTTCAAATAGCTTACTACCTTTATGAATAAACCACACATTGAAAAAAATGTTAAATACTGCTGCTTTGCTACCACTATTTGTTACCTTGACGAAGATGTGTGTTGGTATAAATTTCCTAAGCAGTTGGTTAGTAAACTGTGGAAATCGTAGCAGATTGATGCTGAGAGATGGCAGCTGCTGATATCCAGCCATAAGAGGATAGAAGTTGTATAACATTTCTTGTTCAGTGCCAGGAAGGATTCTCAGTCTTATCTAAAAGTACATCCACACAGTAAATTCCTTAATTACATGTAGACTAACTGATAAAAGTTTTTAACTTTCCGAAACTTTTTTCAATTTAAAGGATTTTTTTTTACTAAGCTGCAGCATTAGCTTTGTAATGTCAAAGGCCCAATCAGATGCATGTTCCATATAATTTCATCTATAGTACTTTGACTCAGAAATAGTATTGATATCAGTGGAAGTCACTTTTACTGCATTCAAGTTACTTTTAAAACTTCCATTTCCTAGCCTACATTTAACAGGACAAGTAGAATGCAAGTTTCTTCTGTAACACAAGCTTGTTAGCTGCATAATTTCTCTTAAGTGACTTATTTTCATTAACAGAATTAAATGAAGATTAAAAAATCTAGATGCATCATGATCCATACCTGCTTAAGACCAGAAAACATGAAGGCGTCACTAGGTTCCACTGTTACTTCTACATCTTGCACTAAATTAGTCTTATTCTGCAGATGAAATTTTACAGGTAAGGATTCTCTGACTCGACCAAATGATGGCAAATCTTGGAAAGAAAGCACAACAGTAATTTTCATGAGTTTCAATAAATGGGATTTCTTATTTCTGTTTTAGCTCCACAGGAGCATATGAATACTATTTAGAATTACATACTTATAGACTAAAAGCCTGCAAGTTTTAAACAGACTTAGAAGAGAGAATGCGAAAAACATAATTCTCTCTTCAAACACTCAGGACTGAAAAGTGCTGTGAGGAAAATTCCACTGTTAATCATGTGTCAATCATCATGAGAAAGTGATTAAAACAATGGTACTGAGTTAGCCAATGGAATGTTTTCTTTTTGTATACTGAAAAGGCAGTAGCAAATCAATGAAAAACAGTTGTCTATTGGACTTAATTCACAACCTGTCAAACCACAAATACTTTAAGCCTTTCCCATATCACCATAACAGTAACAATACTTAAAATATGAGCATAATATCAAAATATGAACCTGTATGTCAGAAAAGCTCACCAAAAAGAATTACCAAGCCAAACAAAGGCAACTTTATCTTTGGAGATAAGAGTAAAGAAGCAGTAATAAGAACTTTCTGTTTGTGTTATTAAAACCAACTGCAGATTTTGGGTCACATATTCTTTCTTAGACCAAACCAATCCAACTAAACTTTTACTCTCTGAAAGACAGAAGCTAAAGTACAAAATAAAAAACTTATTCAATGGGTAATCTCACCACAGTAATAGTACAGACTGTAAGTGGGATTTAATGAATAAACTGCAAAACACTTTTTTTCTAATGATGCCCAGTAAATACCCTGGTTGGGAACACTGTAGCTGCTAGTTTGAGGAAGGCGAAGACAAATAGGAAGATGTGCTACTTTCTGCTAATCGTTTCTCTATGCTAATTGTTTCTCTTTTCTTATATTTTTAAAAAGGAGATTTTGAGAATTCAAAGCCTTCAACAAAAATTATATGATCCTGAGAAATGATTTGTTTCCAAGTTTTCTTGATTTTCCTCCAGATACTTTACTCTGACTATAATAAACTTTTTGAAAGTTCTGTAAATCAGCTGATGAGAATCATCATGTATCAATAAGTCATTAATATTACCTGCATTAACATGGAGTGGGATACTTTCAGTGATCACATGTGGCAATGTGATCAACGTATTAACTACAGGTATGTTCTCCACAGCTGAGCTCCTTTAAAAAATATTAAATTTATTTTTAATTATGGTAATCACTACAAAATATCAGCACATAAACAATTTAAAATAGGAAAATTATAAGAAATCCAAATTTGAAATGTGAGGATGTAACACAAAAAGACATTCTATAAATTTATTCTATAAATTCTATAAATTTATTTCTAGTAATCAGAGAAATGGCAAACTGATGAAATAAGAACGCACAAAGAATATTGGAACAAAAGCAAATGTGGTTCTCTCATTTATCAGTTTTTCCATCAGGTGGTTTCTTGATAGGCTAAAGACATCGGTTCTTGATTTTAACGTAGTAAAATGTACAGAAAGGGTGTATAGTTAAATATGGGTAAAATACAGAACAGAAACTTTAAAGAAGATTTTGTTTTGTGAATGAAACTCTTAATAAAAAATTATCTGCATATTTTCTGGGATTCCTCAGGCCCATTTATTTATTACCAGTCCTATGAGGTACTTTCACAGAATACGAATTAAGTCTGGTTCAAAATATTTCAGGCTGCAAAGTTTTTTAGCAGAGTCCATAGAACAAAGTATCTGGGATACTGAAGACAGCCGGGTCAATTCATATTTAGACCAAAAGATTCATGGTCACATGGCTCCGGAGAGCTAGAAAGTCAGATAAAGCCAACAAATCAGCCCAATGCATGCTATGCATACCAGTGGCCTTCAGGCATCAATATATCAAGAGACCATAAAGAGCCAGATTAAAAAAAATCCCTCCTCAAAATAGTTAAGTTCCACAAGATGAACTTGTAGAAAGCAGTCAAAATTCTGCTTTGAACAACATTTGGTGTCTACTCTTCAGGTTTACTATTATGGAAACTGTTTTTACTTTATTCCTAATGTCATCGTTCTCCAAAATAAATTGCTAGAGAAAGCCCTAATCTTTTGGAAGTGCTTGGTACCCTTTGAAAGCATACAGTGGGTCCTTTTGCAAAGTGGCTGCACAGAGGTTTAGTCATTCACAAAATGGGTATTATTTGGAGCATAACCAGGGGCCAAGAACTAATTTATTTATTTATTTATTACATTTTACATTTATTACATTTTATTATTACATTTACTGCAACCACCTATCTGTTTTATTTTCTAATGAAGCTTATACATTTTAGTTAGAGGCCACAGGCATTATTTCAGGTAAAAACAGTGCTGGTTCTTTGTTTTGTAGCATTCCAGTTTAAAAATTAAGTTAGACTGGGAGCTTGGCAAGGGAGTGGAAATCTCAGGCAAATTTAAAAGAAGGGACAAATACCCTGGTCTGCTTGATAGTATTCTTTGAATAACTGGTGGCAGAGATATTTGCTACCTTGAACATAATCCGCATTTTTGGCGGGTTAAGATTTTGGAGGGAATGGCAGCAGATATTTAACTTGAAATGCTCACTCCTTTTTTTCTCAAACAATAATAATCTTGGCTAGAAAAAGGACAAGATGGAGTCCAGATGTTTTCTCTTTTGCCTAAATGGGATACAGGAATGTTTAAATTGTAAGGCTAATGCCTTTAAAAATAGAACGTTAATCCACTAGGAGAACAATACATACTTGAAAAAGTAAGTAAGTACTGTAGCAGCTACCTTTTCCAGGAGATGACGTAACATCCAGTAGCAACTCCACCTTGACCAGTTGTAAGTGGTGGACAACGAAGGCAAAAGCATTCACTAGCACTTTCACCTGTCTGTAAAATAACTAAAAGAAAAGTCAGGTTAAGTCTAAAAAGTTGGGGGGGAAAGTAATAAATGTTAGGTAAATCTGAAAGTCTATTGCATGCATTATTTATGTATTCTGTACATAGAAAGCAAACATAGCAAGAAGAATGAAAATAAAAACATGCAGACAGGAGCACAGCTCCATTTTGTTTTGTTTTTTCTTTTGTGGGGAAAAAAGGAGGGAACACTATATAGAAGTAATCAAACGATGCAGTCATTTCATCACTTCACAGTCCTCTCGTTTGGACTACTGTAATGCGCTCTACATGGGGCTGCCCTTGAAGAGCACTCGGAGACTTCAGCTGGTGCAAAATGCAGC
>JANHGC010008212.1:47334-58769 GCA_027560395.1 Boaedon fuliginosus
TAATCAGCATACATTAAAATGAAATTTCATTACAAAAAAAAATACATCTTACATAGAGCAGCTGCTTTTCTACATGTTAAGTAAATGTATGTAAATGTACAATAAATGTTTGCAGAAAAATTGGAGGAAGGGGAAGCTGGAGGAAAACATATATTACATTATGTGTTTCCCTCCTGCTTTACCTTCCTTGAATTTTAAAATAAGATGTAACTAAAAAGAAAATGTCAAAATACCTAGAGTACAACTTTGTGAGTATCTATTGGGCAATTGACTCCTGATATCTGTCACTGTCAATTAGGTCAAGAGCTGGAGGTAGAAGGAATTGCCTATTTGTGAATAACTTGGCAAGAAGTGAAAGAGATCACTGAACAAAGAAGTAAATAGAAAAGAAGAAATGTAAGAGAAATCAGATAATAAAATGAGCCAGGGGCAATCAAAGAGCAATAGGTCTTTTAAAAAAAATTAAAAAATGAGATTCAACTGAGTATCAGGAGGTATTTTTTTGGTAAGCTCTTAAGCAGCAAAGCGGGCTTTGTAAAACAGCTGTGATATTCATAGGGAGACTGATTGGTTTAATGGATTCCTGCAAATGAATTATAAGGTTCATTCCATCTCATCTATGATAAGATTCTAAAATCTAGATATGACAGGGATTTGCATCAAAGAAGCAGAAGCAAAGATCCTATTTAAGGAAGCAAAGCATGAAATGCATCCCTACTTGGGTTTTGCTTCCTTGTATTCCTCTGTATCAGTATCTTCATCCTCAGAGTATTCTCCTTCTGTCTGTCCCCCAGCCATGAGGCCTCGTGCTGCCAGAAGACCAGCAGCATTTCCATATCCTGTGTACTTCACAAACCGTGACACTGTAGAGACATAGAAGGTCAAACTTTCTCTTATTAGTGTAGAAGCCAATAATAGTAGCACATATGTCCCATCATTATCAGACTAACTTTTTAAGGAGATAGATACTTGCAAACCCACAAATCACAGGTAAGAAAGAAGCCGAGATGACCTACAAGATTCCTCTGTTACTGATATAGCTGGATGGAAGCATGATTCATTTGGACTGGAAAAAACTCAGATTGTCACCACTTGTTTAATATTATTCTTCTATAGCAATAATGGCAAACCTTTTCGGCACCGAGTGCCCAAACCAGAACGTGCATGCATGAGTGCTAGAATGCCAGAAAACCAAAGACCAGCTGGCTGGTGTGCGCATGCCTGTTTTTTGGCTGGTTTTTTGGCCGTTTTCAGGCCCGAAAACGGCCTGAAAACACCCCAAAAAATGGCCTGGAAAACGGCCTGGTTTTGGCTGTTTTTCCGGCCGTTTGGGGGGCATTTTCCAGGCCATTTTCAGACCATTTTTGGGCCATTTTCAGGCCATGCTTGGGCCATTTTTGGCCTGAAAAATGGCCTGTGTTTTTGCCAATTTTTGGGCCGTTTTGTGGCGCTCCAGCACCTGCAGACCAGCTGGTGACAGCATGTGTGCCCACTGAGGGCTCTGTGTGCCACCTCTGGCATCCGTGCCATAAGTTTGCCATCACGGTTCTATAATATTATAGTGAATGCGGTAAAAATTTAATTCTATTCTTCTTCAGGCCACTTCTTACTTTTTCAAGTTAGTATAATAACTACTAGAAAGTAGGTAGATGTCATATAGAAAGTTGCATACTGTCTACAAGGCAAAGCATTAAAAGAGAAATACCACTGTGAAAAAGGCATCCTTGCAAAGTTGCTTTTCCTATTGTAATGTTCAAGAAAACCAACAGTAGCTTTGCTGTGAGGAAAAATCTGATTAACAGCTATAAATAATTCACCAGCCTGGCAGCAACAAATTTTATTCAAGTTTATTTACCTTCTTCCCTAATTTTAAAATTGATCCACTGAATGACATTTCCCTTCATTTCAGTGCAGTGTAATTTAATTCAATGACCTGTGAGATCCCAGTTTACTTGCATTCTTAATATTCAGCAACCATCAAAATACTGTCTCAAGTTAGATGGATCAGCTTGTTCCTATTTACTGATTCAAACTGCCAGCATACAACAGACCCAAGATGAACAAGAGAGAGTGAGGATAATTACCACTTTCTTTGCAGAGTACAAACAGGAACTCTGCAGCACAGTGTTTCACATCCGTGTCAATGTGAGTCATGAGGCGTACAAGTTTATTTCTCAGTAGGTTTCCCACCTCAGGTCTATTCTTCACATCCCGTAATGGAGGAAGTACCTGTGAATCCATGGAAAGCCAAAAGTGATGCTTAGAGACATATTAAACTTGGCTTCATCAAGTCCTGAAAATATTACATCAAAAATACCTCAGTAAGAATAATCTCATCCTGATACTAAACACAGATGCTTCTTGATGTACTGATATATTGATAACTCCTCCCATTTGTACTGTCATGGCTTCATTGGACCCTGATTTGAAGGAGGAGAAAAGAACCGGGGAGGGGATGGTCCCCTCCAAACAAGTGGAGAGGCCAAGGACTGAGGACGAGGTGGTCCTAGGGCCATCTGGCAGTGCGGGAGGGAGGCTGACCAGATGGAGAACTGCCTGCAGGAGCAGAGCAGCCACAGGAGCCCAAAGGAGTTGGCAAGCTCCAGACCACCTCTGATGAAGAACAGTTACCTCCCACATCTGATCCATGGATGAGGAGAAGAGAGCAGAGGGAGGCACAGAGGAAACAGCCCCATCCCTTCTCACAAGGAACATTTGGGGAAGAGTGATTTAACCAGATGCTGGGGGAAGATATGTTTGCCGGGAACACCTATTTGCTTTGATGTGCATCTTTCTGGCTTTCGGGAATACTACCTTATGGACTTTGGATCATGTTGTACCTTTGTTTTAAGGAACTTCCTTGTCTGTCGATGAACCCGGGCACTTTCAGTCAGCAAGTTCAACACTGGGGTAAGACTCTCCTTGAGTTTATGACCCTGTGAAAGAGGCGTAAAAAGAAACAGATTTAATTGTTCTTTTAAATTTTCCACACACGAAAATGGTTTGGCACTATGGAATTTTTTTTAGTGAAAATCAACCACATTTATTTTAGAGGAACCAGGAGAAACAAGACCTAAACTAATTTAAAAAATAGAACAGTATGGTGAAGTAGCAGGTCTGAAAATAAATAGGGAAAAAACCAAAATATTAGTGAAAAATATCACAGAGAAACAGAAAAGAGATTTAATAGAGAAGCTAGGTATTCAGAAGAAAGTAACATATTTGGGGATTCAATTAAAAGCAAGATGTTGGACAATTAAGGAAGATAATTATGATAAGCAATCACAACAAATAAAGATGGATTTAGAAAAATGGAAACATTTCCAATTATCTTTAATGGGAAGAATGGCAACAATTAAGATGAATATTTTACCAAGATTATTGTCCAAACAATCCCAATAAAATTGGAGAAAAAGTTTTTTGGTGATCTGAACAAAACAATTTTAAATTTTATTTGGGGGAGCGGGACACGAATTAACCTAAAAATGTTACAGGATGCTAGAATTAGAGGAGGTTTTGGATTGCCTGATTGGGAATTATATTACCAGGCAGCAGGGTTAGCATGGATAAAGGAATGGATTCAACTGAGGAACATAAGATTATTAACTTTAGAAGGACATAATTTACGAATAGGGTGGCATGCTTTTTTTATGGTATGGGGAAAGTAAAGTACATGGATATTTCAAGAGATACCATATAAGAAATTCTTTGTTATTAATATGGGAGAAAACAAGCGAACAACATTATTTGAAGATACCGGTTTGGCTTTCGACAATGGAAGCATTTGTACATCCAAATGTTATTAATATGAGAAATATTCTTAGATACAAAGATATATTGAATAAGAAGGGTGGGCTCAAAACGAAACAGGAGCTGAGTAAGCAAGGTAACATGGTGATGTAACATGGTATTCACAATTGCAAATACAATCGAGATAAGAAAAAGATTTAAAAATATATGGTTTTTATGAAGAATTGACAGATTTGGATAAGATAATGGCAGGAATAGATGACAGACTGATTACAAAACTGTATAATTATTTACCAGGTTTTAAGTAAAAAAGACTATGATAGCATGGGGAAAAAACTTTGGGTATGCAATAGAATTAGAAAAATGGGAGAAATTATGGGAGAGAAACTACAAATTGACAATGTCAATGGCATATAAAAAAGATTGTATAAGATGTTTTATAGATGGCACATGGCGCTGGCAAGGCTGGCAAGGATGTTTAAAGATAAATCTGCTAAATGCTGGAAATGCCATCAGGCACCTGGATCATACTATCATATGTGGTGGACATGTATAGAATCGAAAAAATATTGAATAAAAATTAATACCTAGTTAGAAAAGATGATACAACAGCCTATTTATTTAAAACCTGAGATATTTCTATTGGGAATTTTACCTGAGTAAGAAGAATGCGTATCTGATTATTCATGTATTAGCTGCAGCTAGGATTGTATTTGCACAGAACTGGAAGAATGAAGATAGACCTACGGAAGATAATGTGATAAGGAAAATACTAGAATGCGCAGAAATGAATAGGTTAACTTTGGCAATTAAAGAGAAAGAGGAAACAGAATACTATAAGATATGGGGAAAATTTTATCGTTGGTTAGAGAGTAGATATGAGAGAAAATTTTAGAAATGTTATAATTATTAATTAAAATGTTAACTAGTTAATTATTAGTAAGCTAAGCATGTTAAGCTAAGACATATAAAATGTGATGAAAATGTGAATTATTACTATTGTGATTATTAACAATATGTATAACATCTATACCCGGATGACACACCATTTGATGAAAGATGGATTGTTTATATATAAAATCAATAAAAATTGAATGACCCCAAAAAAAGAAAATCAACCACATTAGTTAAAATTGCAGAGTAACTGCAGGTCAGCAAAAAACTACATCACACTGACCAAAGCAATTCTCAAGACAAAAAACTAGGATAGCCATCTAAGCTTCATTTTACATAAAATTTCTTCCCCAGTTTCTCTTTTAGCAACTGCTACTACATATTTCATATCTTGAAATTATTGTGTTCAATGTTTACCTGTATAGTTTTTTTTAATAATGCATGGCCTAGCAAGTGGCAGCATCTAGTCAGGTTTGATTCCAAAAGCTCTGCAGGATCAAATCTGGTTAGTAATTAGATAGAAAACTATCAGAACATCCCATAATTATAGTCTAGACCAGGACATTAAAAAAAAATACCAGAAAAAGACAACTATAAATCACCTTTGTGTTACTGCCAAAATCCCATACACATTTGTGCAATCATTATGAAGTCAGCTTGTCTTGAGGAAGTCTTTTTTTTTTTTACATAATGAACAATCCTAACATTAATGCATGCAAAAAGCAATATCCTTTTGCATGAATGTCTAACCAACTGGGTGAGAGTTGCTTCATGTACAGGTAGTCTCTGACTTATCACCACTCCTTAGCGACCATTCAAAGTTATAATGGACTCCTCAAAAGGTACTTATGACCAGGTTCCAAAGTTCCAATGGCTGCTCCCATCCTGCAGTCACATGACCGCATTTTGGGAACTCAGCAACCATCTCGCATTTATTCCTGCAGTCCATAATTGCCATTTATGTTTTTGTGGAAAACCAGAATTTACTTCCAGTTTTCAGCAAAAACATCCCATAGTGAATACTGGGTTTGTTTAATAACAGTCACAAAACAGGTCATAAAATTGGGTGAGTTACATGGATGGGTGACCTGCTTTATCACTGTCACAACTTTCGACTATGATGGGCAGATTCCATGATAGTCATAGTCAAGGATTACCTGTATTAACGAAAAACAGAAACAGGGATCATTTGGACTAAGAGATAATGTAAAATTATATAGTTTTTATGAAGAATTGACAGATTTGGATAAGAATGACAGGAACAGATGACAGACTGATTGCAAAACTGTATAATTATTTACTAGGTTTTAGTTGGCGGAAGAGCAAGTAAAAAAGACTATGATAGGATGGGCAAAAAACTTTGGGTATGCAATAGAATTAGAAAAATGGGGAAAATTATGGGAGAGAAACTACAAATTGACAATGTCAACAGCATATAAAAAAATTGTATGTTTTATAGATGGCAATGATTAGTGTAAGACAGATTTGACAGAACATTATTAATTCCACCTCTTTTAGCTATAAGACAGGGAAGAGATAAGGCTATAAAGCTTCTCCTATCCTGTGGAGAAAATCCATATTTATCTGATGTAAAAATTCAAGACTAATCTTACTGCTCTACTCTGAGCAGCCTTACTGACTTGTAATAGAACCATACTAATCCCACTTCAATGCAAACGAGAAACCTCAATACAGTATTTAGAAAGGGTATCTAACAAATCCATCTAACCTAGAAAGCTCAGCACGATTGCTCCTGCTGTTCACTTTCATGTCTTCATCCCATAGCTTTGATCCTTGATTAATTTATTTCAAGACTTGGGGTTCGTGAAAAGGAGCTCTTTAATCTCTATTCTTCATTGCATCATAGTTTCAAAAACATGGAAAAGAAGACCTCTTCAGTGGTATAATGTGCTCGGCTGTGTCCAATGCCCATATTCTTCAAATACTTCACTGCCTTCTTCCTCCTAAAATGTTTCTCTTTCATTTTTGGAAGATGGAGATTCCAGAAGCTTGCGCTTTGTCTTTATTATTTTTAGGTCATCCTTATGAACTCTACTGTATATTACCTTCAAGATTTCTACATTACTATTCTAGGGTTTGGTTCTCTCGCCCCTATTTAATATCTACATGAAACCGCTGGGTGAGATCATCCGACGGCATGCAGTCGGGTATCATCAGTATCCTGATGGTACCCAACTATACATTTCTGCCCCAGGCCGAACTAGTGATGCCATTGAGGTGATGTCCCAATGGCTGGAGGCTGTGAGGATCTGGACGGGGACCAACAAGCTCAGACTCAACCCCGCCAATACTGAGTGGCTCTGGATGTTGCCTCCTCGTGGTTCAGTTGATTGTCCATCGTTAATGCTGGGAGGGGGGAAACTACCCTCCTCAGAACGGGTGCACAACTTGGGAGTTCTCCTCGACCCGCAGCTTCAATTAGAACATTATTTGGTGGCTGTGGCCAGGGGAACTTACACACAGGTTCGCCTGTTGCACCACTTGCATCCCTTCCTGGACCAGGAGGCACTCCTTACAGTCACACATGCCCTTGTCACCTCTCGATTAGATTACTGCAATGCGCTCTACATGGGACTACCCTTGAACAGCACTCGGAAGCTCCAATTGGTCCAGAATGCGGCCAAGTGAGTGATTAAGGGTGTGCCCCGGAGCACCCATATAACACCTCCTCCGCGAGCTGCACTGGCTCCCAATAGTCTTCCAGGTGCAATTTAAGGTGTTAGTGACAACTTTTAAAGCCCTTCATAGCTTAGGAGTGGGGTACCTTCAAGACCACCTGTTGCTACTACATGCCTCCCAGCGCCCAGTTAGATCCCACAGAGTTGGCCTCCTATGGGTCCCATCAGCTAAGCAATGCTGGCTGGCGGGCACATGGTCGAAGGCCTTTTCTGTAGCAACACCGGCCCTCTGGAACCAGCTCCCCATCGAGATTCGAACCGTCCCAAGTCTGTTGGCCTTCCGATGAGCCCTGAAGACCTGGCTTTGCCAGCAGGCGTGGAATTGAATAACTCCCCTGTAAGAATGGTGGTATGATTGGCTGAACAATTGTGTGTTAATAGTTTTAATTTTGAGATTGTTTTTAGTATTATGATGTTTATCTTTTACTGTATTTATTGTATTTTAAATTGTATTTATGTATTTAATTACATTGTAAGCTGCCTCATGTTCTCCTTGATTGGGGAAGAGAGGCAGGGTATAAATTCAATAAACATAAACATAAACATACTTGGGAAGTAATGGCACCATGCTGAGGGATGTTTACCTTGGCTATTTGATTCTCTGTCTAGCTACTTAAAGTCCATTTGAGCTGAATACTGTTTGCCATTTTGTCACATGATCGCAAAGACATATACTGTTAAATTAGTACAACAGTGTATAAACATATACCTTAGTAAACTCTTATTTTGGTGATGGGGAAAACAGGGCAATGCAGCTATGATGACAATTAAACAGCAACATAAGAAAAAGAGAAAGAAACGGTAATATTTCCTATTCCAAAAACTAAATCTGCCTCTCACTAAGCTAGTAAGATGTTGTATCAACCAACCAACCAATGGGGCAATGCAATTCTGGAATATTTATTTATTTGTTTATTTATTTTATATTCCCTATTCTACCTATTCACATGTCAGATAATAACCATTTATGCTGTTGCTACTTCTTTACTAAAAATAGTCCTTGATTTACAACCACAATTGAGCCCAAAATTTCTGTTGCTAAGTGAAACATTTGTTAAGTGGGTTGTGCCCCATTTTATTACCTTTCTTGCCACAGTTGTTAAGTGAATCACGGCAGTTATTAACTTAGTAACAAGGTTATTAAATGAAAGTGCCTTCCCCAGTGACTTTGCATGTCAGAAGATTGTAAAAGATGATAACATGACCCCAGGACATCATCATAAATATGAATCAGGTGCCAAGCACCTGAATTTTGATCACATGTCCATGTGGATGCTGCAACGGTCCAAAGTGTGAAAAACAGTCATAAGTCACTTTTTTCAGTAATTTCGAATACTTACTAAACGATTTTTGGAAGTCGAGGACTACCTGCCTGTACCAGGCTGATTGCTATTACATAGGTTTTCTTAAAGAATTATAAATAATTGAGAATTCCATCTTCATGTGGTAGGGTAGAAGTCATATATTTAAGCACAGGGTAGACTCTCAAATGAATCCTAATCAAACATGGGTATCATAAATCAAAGAAGCTTGGGCAAGCAAGGAAGTTGTGAAAATGTTTCATTTTACTTACCCTATCAAGACGTCGATCAAGGAAACTCAGGAGAACATTGACAGCATCCATATTGACTCCCATGTATTCAAGGGAGCCCCGGTGGACCTTGGGAGTCAGCAAAACATCTAAACACTTGAGAGGGAGATTGCCCAAAAGGTTGATTGTATGGCTGAAAGTAGGATACAAGGCAAAACAGGAAAAAGTTAGCCACCAATATAAATGAAAGGCTGTTTCATTCTGAAAACTCTAGTATTTTCTAGGTTTTAACAATAGGAGAACAAATTTAAAATTATGCCGTATAAAACAATAGCAAACCCTTCCTTTTTAGTTCAAGCTTCCATCATCTCCATCTGCTGTTACCAGTATATATCCATTTTTAGAAGTCCAGTAGAAATCACAAATTTGCTAGATCTCGTTCGTAATGTGCAATGTGCCCGCATACTATTATTTATTAAATGTAAATCAATGTCTCTCCTTACACAATTAACATGGTTTACAATAAATCAAAACACAAATGACAAAATATAAGAGTAATACCTATTATAATTAAATTCAAGGCAAAATTACAATTCACATCAATGAAATTAAAGTTAGTTCAACTAATGAAAAGAGGTGGGAGAGTTGCATTTTCACTATTTTTCCTAAATCCCTACCCTAAGATCACTAGGGAAGGCTTTCGCCTGTGTACCAGATACAATAGCAAATTGTCAGCAGTAAAGCAAATATTTTCAGATGAGCCTTTCCTGCTGATAATGTTTATCATTATCTAAAGTTTATTGTTGGCTGTGTCAAGTACATCAAGCAGAATACTAAAACTCTACTTTTTAAATACACAAGCTGCATAATTTTTCAACCCTAAAGCAATCTCAGTCATAACATTCTCTTTTCACTAAAAATTACTGTATACTGTATTGGGGACCACATTTTACTCTTTTAATAGTTTTATTAAACTTATAAAGTATAAAATCCAAATGAAAATAATAATAATAATATATTAATAATAATAATTAATAATTATTATTATTATTATTTGTACTTATATCCCGCCTTTCTTTCCCGGTAAAGGGGAAGGGGAAATGGGAAAAGGGGAGGGGGAAAAGGAAAAAAGAAAGAAAAGCGTTGACTTCTGACTATTTTTAGTATAGTAGAATAAGATAATAACATACAACCTCAACTTTTTACTTAAACATAATATGTATTAAACATTTATGTAACAACAAACTTACCTAATCAGCAAAACCCAAAGTCAATGTTTCGGACTTTTTCCATCTCAAAATCCAGAAGTGGTTTACAATTACATATGTGTGTGTGTGGGGGGGCACATAAGTAGGATACTACATTTATTTTACTATAAATATAAGAGAAGAAGAAATCTATATCTAATCTGCAGTAATGAATTGGTGATATATGGTTTTTGTCAACAGTGGGGAAAATGTTTTAAGCAACATAGTCCAATTTATTTAACTGTTCTATAATTAGCTACTATGTAATTTCCAGGCTTCCTCCACTCCTCCCCTACTTTTATTACTAAACCTACTAATTTTTTGGTTATTGATCATTTAATATTGTTATGTGTGTTTTATATTTGTTTTATTGACAATAGTCACCTGTGAAATTCTTCTGTCCGATCATCACCATCTGCTGAAATCATCAGACAGTGACGGAGAAGGGCACCTAGACGTCGGTACAGAGCAGCATCTTCCTGGCCCAAAAACAAAATTAAAACCTTTTAGTATGAGAAAAGAGTGCATTTTTATTTTAGGCAGTCTGTTTATTGATACAGAATGTTCTAGCAATGCATTTTCAGAACCAAACATACGTGTAAGTTAAAGGGGAAAATGGCATTCACGGGATTTGAAAATCTGCAAAGCAGATCAGCATACATAAAACAAAGGACCTGTTAATTCCTGGTTCCCTAATTTGTGACAAATTGCAAAACCATAGCAACAGATGAATTAGCATAACTGCCTTATCTAGCATTTATTTCCCTTTGTCCCTTCATACTAAATGAAATGGTGAACTCAGACAGTCCTCAACTTATGACCACAAATGGGATCATAATTTCTGTTGCTAAGGAAGATGGTTGTTAAATGAGTCATGAGCAATGTATGACCTTTTTTGCTATGGTTGTTAAGTGGATCACTGCAGTTAAGTGAACTGTATGGTCATTTAGCAAATCTAGCTTCTCTCTTTAACTTGTCAGAAGCCAGCCAGGAAGGTCACAAATCACATGATCCTGGGGGGGCAGGGGGCTGCAACCATTATAAATATACGCTTGATTTCAAGTGATGGTTGTTAAGGGCGAGACCAGTTGTAAGTCACTTTGTTCAATACTGTTATAACTTTGAACAGTCGCTAAACAAATGGTTGTAACTTGAGGACTACCTGTGAAGAATAAAAGCGAAGACGTCTATGAACAAACCACTCAGTGTCTTTTACAATTTCCTCCTCCATTTCCAGATTCAATAAGAAACTGTATACTTTTGTGATCAATTTATCATCGTTTTCCAATAGGATTTTATCAAATTCTTGCCAGC
>JANHGC010008212.1:63540-92902 GCA_027560395.1 Boaedon fuliginosus
CAGGGTGGGCCTCCTCTGGATACCGTTGGCCAGGCAATGTCACCTGGCAATCCCACGGAGGAGGGCCTTCTCCGCAGTAGCCCCTGCCCTCCGGAACGAACTACCTCCGGAACTCCGAAGCATCCCAGACCTGAGAACCTTCCGCAAAGCACTCAAGACCTGGCTGTTCCAGCAAGAGGGATTAGCTTAACTCATCATAAATTTGTAATTTTTAGGGGAGGAGTTAATGTGTGTATAATATGTATTTTTATTATGTTGGGAGCTGCCCTGAGTCCTACAGGATTGGGCGGCATACAAATTAAAATATTTATTTATTTTATTTATTTATTTAAATAAGGAAATCTACTAAAACTTATAGCAGCATTTCGAGATCTTTATTTATGCTTGGAGGCTCTGCAGAATTAAGAAAGAAGAGAGTCACTGCATTTTTGGCACTGCTGCTCCAACAATAACTGTGCCCAATTTGCCAGCTATGGAAGTTAAAATCTGGTCTGTACTGGCAAATGGGAAACCATGCTGGATTAAATTGGAACCTAAAAATAGAAACCTGCACAGCTGGAACTTCTGATATTTTGGGGCTCTATGTATTTGTATGCGTGTCTGTGTAACAGACTAAAATTTTCTTGTTGTATTTGTCTTAATCAATGTAACTGTATCAAGACTGAAACTGAAGTATCAAAACTGATACCTGATCCACAGACACTCTCTTGGCCTTATAAGCTCATACAGAAAATCAGAACAAGATGTTCAGCTACCAAAGTATTCCAGAGTAGGTCATTTGGAGCCCTTCAGATATTGTTGGTCAACAACTACCCACTTTGCCCATCATTAGCAATGCTGGCTGAGACTACTGAAAGGTACAATACATCTAAAGGACCACAGGCTGTTGTATACCTTAATCATCTTTACACCCAAATTGATTTAATTCTCACTGGACATTACCAGCATCTCTCTTCTTCCTGTAGGCACTCCTGGACTTCAAAAACAAAACTGTGTATTATGTTAAATATGCCTTTAAAATGGCAATGCTCCCGCTCTCCATTTTGCACAGTGAACAATAGTTTATGCCTTTCTTCCTTCGACCCAGAATCCAGAAATTATTATTTCTCACACCCAATATTCCTGCTGGGCTACAAACAATGATAAAACAACATACCTTTCTTTCTTCCTGTTCTTCATCATCAAAGGTGAAACAGTGAGAATTCTGAGAGAACAAAAATGAAAATTCATTGAATGAATTAAGAAAACAATTTTCTCTAAACATAACAGAATTTTTAAAACAAATGACAATTAATCAATTTCTTCCAAATACCTACCTACTCAGATGCTAACCAATTAAATATTAAGCTAAGTAAAGAAGGAAAGAAAAAGAAACATAAGATGGATTATTACTTTCTAAGTAGCTTTATTAATTGGGGCAGTTATTTTCAACCCTATCTTTAAAAAAAAATCTTTCTATGACTATTGTTTTTTGAAGTAAACTCTGGGTATTGTAAAATATTTTGAGGCATATTCTAAGGTAAATAATCAGCTGAAACATGCACTGGCTTGACATTATAATTTAAACATGGACCACATGATTACCCAACTTTTTCTACCATTGCACATTTCAGATGAAGATAATGAGCAAGACTTCATGCATAGGTTTGCCTCTCGTTATCTTTTTTTCTAACTGAGGAATTTCTCCTCATTAGCCTGTAATGACCTCCCAGGTGGCCCAAACTGGGATTTTGTCCAAATTTTCCCAAATGGCAAGTATCTTCATCTTAATAGAAGTTTCTTCCCAATTACCAATCATGTTCTGAAGAAGGAAATTTAAACAACTTTTTCAGTTGTTTTATTTATTTAAATTGCATTTATACAACTATTATTCCATTTTGGAAGTCCGTTAATAGACTTCACTGTACTTGGCAATTGAAAGCATAAGTTCAAAGCAGTTTATATCTGTGTGCTATTCTTAGTTATTGAAATCAAAGACATCAGCTCTAATATAATCCAAGAATTTTCACTTATCATAGCATATTTTACCCCATAATTTTTTAAAATATGGCAATTAAAGGCAGTTCTATTTCTCTTTCTCCACAAATAAACATCTCCAGCTTGCAGTGTCCTGGAAAAAGTATGCCTAACATTGTTCTCAACAGACTACTATAGCTTAGTTAGAAGCTATAAGCACATCAAGCAATCCACTCTCAGCTACTTTTGGGTGGTGACAGCTTGAAAGAAGAACATGGGCTACCACTGCTACTTTTAGAATTATATCAGGTCTTTTTGGAACAAGATATATTTCTTTGTTATTATTAACTAGGAAAGGAATTGCCATATGTTTTGCTTTATCCATTATGCAGTACCTTCTGGAGTTATCTGGCACAAATTCTTAGAAAGCCACAGCATTAGCCTTTTTCCATATTGAGAGGTACCCATGAATCATTCATATGTTTTCTGAGAATGGCATCTACCCACCACACACTGAGACTGATGGAGAAACATATTAACAAAGGCCTCAACTTGTCTGTAGCTCAACAATGGAACTACAATCACATTTTCTCTAAACAAAACTGTAAAAAACAATCAGTAGTATCTTGAAAAGACAAGATAATCTGATATTTTATTCCCCAGAGTAAAAAATTATTTGTATTATCATTACTACAGTTAAAGTTTTCACCAAGATAAAACTTCCTGGTTAAATATTTTTCGGACAGGTCAGAATAACAGAGATCATGCTCTCACAGCTTTTCCAGTTAGGAAGGTTCTATGGCCAATAATGTTAAGTCTGCTTGAAGTTTCACAGACCTCCTCTCAATTGATGGAAAATGACCAAATATTGTATATAGGTAGTTCTTGACATACAACCATAATAGAACCTGCCCATTATAGTCGTATGTCATGACAGTCATATGACCAACCTGATCTTATTACTTTTTTGTAGTAGCTGTTAACCAAATCACTTAGGTTATTAAGTGAATCCATGGTGTTTGGGCGAATGCCACGGTTGTTAAGCTGCAAATGTTAAGCAAACCAATGGTTCACTAGGGGTGCCATTTTGCCAAAAATCAAAGTGAAAAACATTTGGCAAACATCGTAAATTATAGTCACTTGACTGCAGGATGCTACAAACGATTATAAATGCAGCTTTGTTTCTGAGTGCCCGAAGATCAGTCACAGGATTGCTAAGGGGACTAAATATGAACACTTAGCCTCACCTCAACCATTTATTTTGTTTTATCATATGAAAAGTTCCAAGGTTACGATAAATTTTATCTAAGCTAGTAATAATCAACATAATTCTTTACACACACTATTTCCTAGGGCTGTGTATTTGTGGATTTCATACACCTGCCTGTCAATTAGGGGTTTTTTTTCTCTTTTTCATCTGAAATGTTCTCCCCACTATTTCTCTGGCATGATTCATTCTCTCACAAGAGCATACTTTCACTGTTGCATCCCAGCTGCAGTTCATTTTTGAGAAAGGAAGGGAGAAACCCAAAGGCTAGGTTAAAAGATTAACAACAAGGATAGACTGCCCAATAATACAGGCAAATGAAACTGAAGGAAGCATCACAAGAACATTAAAACATGCAATGTGAATTCTTTAGCACTCCGTCAGGGTGCCTCAATTCCCAATGAAAACTCACCTCCTGGTTGTAGGTCTGTAGCACTTTGAGGACAGTATCTTGCTTCCCATTTTCTACAGTCTCTAGCACAGCTTGGAGTGTCATGTCTGCCCAGAGGAATGGGGCCGACTGCAGTGAAATGTAGTAGAAGGCTTTGTGGCGTGGCTGGATATTTACTGATGCAAAGAGTCCTTGTTAAACAGCTGATGAGAAGAGGGAGGAACATTAGCGAGCCTAGCCACTCCAGGATGCCAAAGTACAAAGCAGATGGAAGCTCCTAGTAAAACCAGCCAGTAGCTTGCTATCTTGCTCACACACTAATCCTCTTCCTCTTTGGGCTTTTCAGCATTTAATAAATGTCCTTTGAACAAAGCATTACCTAGCTAGCCTCCCCTTCCGTCAGTCGAGGATTACCTTAAAACAGATAACTGCTTGGTGTCGCTCCTCAAATCACCTCCTCCACCCATTGTCCCCATTTCTCTCTACAAAGATAAAACAAAAGAAAAAAAATTCCCCTATGATAATAAAAGGATGCACTCCCAGCAAAACCACCCATATTTCCTTGCTGGGTTCAGATGGCAATATATTTTCTGGTGAAAAAACATTGGAGGTCTGAAAACGTACTAAAGCTGTGCTCACCAATCAGAATATCTCTCAAACTGACTCATCCCTCAGATTCAAATCTCTGATCCTGCTTAGAAAACATGAGGTGGGGGTAACCTTTCCACCCCAAGGCCTTAACTCTTTGGTTGCCAAGTTCTCCACATCTCTAGGTCCAACATTCGGTCTGTGTCACCACAAAGACAGTGGCTGTTTAAGAATGCAGATATATGTTTGTATCCCTCCAGTAGTCATGCTAATCACAGTGCATGTCACAGTATGTGATGGTAACAACTGTGACAGGGGAAGGGGACCGGCATGCTATCAAGGAAGATGTTAGAAGTGCTTTCCACAATCATAATGCTTAACCTTATGATTTAAATCAGAGCCCCCCAAACTCTTCAGTTTACGGATCCCTTCATGAAATTTCAGATTGTTCATCAACTCTCAAATATTTATATGAAAATAATTTAATGAACACTGCTTTAACCAATAGTACTATGAATAATAATGTCAGACAGACATCTGGCCCACAACACGCCTAACATCACTATTGTGGAAAAGAATCATTGATATTGCAATACCAGGTGATGCACAAATTGAAGAGAAACAGCTAGAAAAAACCGCGAAACATTGTGATTTACAAATTGAAGTTGAGCAAATGTGGAGGAAGAAATCAATGGTTGTACCAATAGTATTAGGAGTCCCTGGAGCAATACTCAAAGGGCTGCCTAGCTAGATACATGGAGGTCTTGAACATTAGAACTGAATATTCTGACTTTGAAAAAAAAAACCCACTCTACTCGGAACTCCCTGTATATTTAGATGTAACCTTAACAGCTCTTAGGTCCTTGGTTAGTACCTGAATTGTTAAGTTTTTACCAGTTCCAGTCTGTGAATCAAACTGAAGATTAAATAATAACAATACCTTGAACAATCCCAATTTCTCCTGGAAATGAATATTGACCACTTTGGAGTACCTTCTTTTAAAACATTTAGATCATTCCTTATATAGAACCTATTCTTTTATAGTGAAGGATGTTAGTAATTGAACATGGTACACATTTCATTTACTTATCTACCTGACCAACCAAGCTTCAAACAGCTTACAGAACTCTTACATAGCAAAAACAGAATGCGGTATCAGAAGAAAACTAACTCAAACAGCTATTAGAGGTCAAAATTTAAAATTATGCAGTTCTGGCAAACGTTGCTATTGTGTACCATTCCAGAGACCCTCTGGAAGAGCCACGTTTTGATCAGCTAAGGAGAGTCACTTGTGGAACATCCATGTTCAGGAGGCAATTATTCCAAAGGACAGAAATTACAGAGGATCTGGTGGTCAGGCCCCCTCATGCTGTACCTCCCAGCAAGGGGACCTTTAGCAAGTGCTCCCTAGTTCTCTGTGTAGGGAGGCAGAAACTATTAGAGAATTTGTTGGGTACTACTAACCAGAGCTGCAAATAACAGTTCCCAGAATATCATGAATGCTACTATTTCAGTCACTTCTCACTTTCTAAAGTGTTTGACCTTCACAGTTTACATATCTGTTAAGGAAAACACAAGGCAACTTAGTTGCCACAGAAATGATGAAGTGTTTTTAAAATAAGTAAACTGCTTGTTGTTTTTTATTGCAAATTTCAAGAATAGCATGGAATAACATTTATATAAAGAGGAATAGTGTGCCAAAATGTGTGTATCACTGAGCAACTGCCAGGATCAGCAGTTCTGGCAAAAGGTTTCCCAAAGCTTGGAACAATCTGTAGATTGCAATTGCTTCATTTCCTTCCAGAGTTGTTTAAAAGAAACAACAACAACATTTGACTATGCCTCATACTATAAACATGCAGCAGAGAGCTTGAATTTTAAAAAAACAACAAATTAGATTATTGTAGTCAACTTTTTTCTATGCAGGGAACATTATACAGAATACCTTCCAACCCAGCACAAGTAATTTCTACATGCAGCCAATAACATGTAACTGGAATTGGCTGTTGTAGCCCTGAAATCATATGAGGAAAGAACTTAATGGCATTTGTAATTCATTTAGCATATTTTTAAAATGCTACAGAAAATTATGATCATACAATTTCACTACAATTTTTCAAATCTACAGTTTTGATTTGATAACAGTATAACTGATAAAATTTCCAGTATGTTCCTAGGCATTGCAATCAGCTAATAAGGTAAGAAAAATAATCAGCCAATAAGATAAGAAAAGCTATCCCTGTATATCACCTTAAATGTTTGTGTTTCACTGCTCTGTCATTATTTTCTTGATTCATCCAAATAATTTCTGACCTACTTATCAGAAGCTAGGAACTAGTTTGCCTTCTAAATCCTCTGAGATCAATTTAATAGCCTTTAGGAATTATGATTTGGGTTTGAAAAGTCTCCACCACAATTATTAAACCAGATTAAAAATAGGGAATTCTTTGGAGCAGTAGTTCTCAATCTTTTCTTCACCATGGACCGAAGGATCCAAAACACCCATGATGCAATTCATTCCCTTTACTGGAAATGGGGAAACAAGAGGCCCATGGGGGCGGGGGGGAGATCGTTGTAGACATTAGGAGGACAGCTGTCTCGCTTTAGGGGGAAGCAAACATCAGAAGAACAGTGGTACAGGTAGTCTTTGACTTATGAACATAATTGAGCCCAAAATTTCTGTTGTTAAGTGAGATATTTGTTGAGTGAGTTGACTTTGCTCATCAGAAGGTCGCAAAAAGGGATCACATGACTCCGGGACCCTGCAAGTGTCATAAGTATGAACCAGTTGCCAAGCATCTGAATTTTGATCACATGATCAGGGGAAGCTGCGAAGGTTGTAACTTTGAAAAACAGTCATAAGTAACATTTTTTCAGCGCTGTTGTAACTTTGAACAGTCACTAAATGAACAGTTGTAAGTCAAGGACTACCTGTACTTTTTCTGGTTAAGGAATTTTATTAAAAGATACAAGCTTCATCTCATGGAAGTGAGATGATTCCTTTTTATAAATCCACTAGTAAGAAAACGTGCTACCCAACTCCTTCTGATTTTTTTTGCCAGGGTTTTTGTAGCTATTGTTACTGATGTATTTGATTGAATAAGTCATTACATACCGATATATATTTATTTAGTCTTATTATTCATCAAAAACCAAAGCCATTCTATTTCTCTCTACATGTTTGACCCAGGTTTCTTTATGCACATCAACAATTAGATTACAGATATGTTTATTTCTAGTACAAAGAGTACCCCTGTGCTCAGCTCATATCCTGAAAGTCGTAGAATTCATTACGAATTTCAGGATAAGAGTTGTAATAGATTGTGAACCAACGTCCTTCATCTTACAGAATTTGGAACCAAGACTGAGACTCCCTGATAAAAAGTGTACTTGGCAGATCTTGGCTCTAAATCTGTGACAGTCACCTGTAACTCTACCACTTTGGATTTTCTTTTGAAAAAAAATATACATTTTGGAAAAAGCTGTTTCAGGTTTTTTAAATTTCAATTTGCAAACTGAATATAGTGCAAGATCTTTACATAAAGATGAACTGACAAATTGGAAAACTGTAAGGTTAGAATCAGGTCTGTTTTAGATCTGCTAAGCGGTATTACTGCTACCTACACAGTGAGAGTCCTTCAAAATTCAACATCTAGATTCCTTTGAAAACATTCACACATCCCCCACTACCCATTCATCCACTCTTTTAGCATAATGGATAATTTATTTAATATATATTGTGCAAATAGCCTCTTTATACACTACCAGTATTTTTAACTAGCAAGAATAGAGGAGAAACACCTTTTCACTCTAAATTCCATTCTTGCCAGCACCAGTGTCCTGGATTAAAAACTGTAAATTTAAGAATAAAGCTAATTAGAAGCAAAAAGCAAAAGTTACCTTCTTTATAGCACTGCTGTTTTTGTGTACATAGTTATATTAGCAAGATTTTTGTTTCATTTTTTGAATGAAGCAACTATCCTATCTTCCCTCAATCCTCCTAATGCAATTTTCGAGTGAGAAGACACTGGTGTTGTTTTCTTTCTCCTGGATAATCTCACTAGCAGAAAAACAGAGGGAGCAGTGGGGAATTGTAATGCAGGGTTACTGATCCAGAAATTATAGCAAAGAAAGAATTGATCTCTAGGGAACTCCACCCTTTTAACAAGCTTTCCTACAACTGCAGCTACTGTACAGCTATCCAAGGTTGATGGGAAAGAATTCATACAAAACTATATAGAAATAAAATCTAAATCATGGCACTGAACAGACTGTCAGCTGTAACCAACTGGATCTTGATTCAGAGACAGCATTAAGTACATGAGAAGGCATCCAAAAGAATAAGAGTTCAGACAAAGACTTGAATTTTTAGTTTTAGAGACCAGACTATAATTCTTCAGAGGGTATGTGAGCATTCATTGTGTCAAAATCATGTCACAGAACATACAGGTAATCTTCGATTTACGACCATAATTGAGCCCAAAGTTTTTGTTGCTTAGTGAGACATTTGTTAAGTGATTTTTGCCCCATTTTATGAATGTTCTTGCCACAATTGTTAAGTGAATCACTGCAGTTGTTAAATGAATAACACAGTTGTTAAGTGAATCTGGCTTCCCCATTGACTTTGCTTGTCAGAAGATCACAAAAGGTGATCACATGACCCCAGGACACTGCAACAGTCATAAATATGAGTCAGTTGTTGCCGAGCATCCGAATTTTGATCACGTGGCTGCAGGGATGCTGCGATGGAGGTGCAGGGATGAAAAAATGGTTATAAGTCACTTTTTTCAGTGCCATTGTAATTTTGAACAGTCACTAAATGAACTGTTGTAAGTCGAGGACTACCTGTGCATCTTGTAAAGGCATTGATAAAAATTCTTAGCAGAATGAGTCAAGAATCACTACTACCTTATGACTATATAGTGCAGATGTATTTCATGGCCCCTGGGCCACATCTGGCCCTTTGGCTGTTCCTGCCTGTCCACATGAAGTCAATCAGAAATTAGAAATCAAATGCAAATAAGTACATACAATGCACGCAACACCACTGCATTGCTTTTATTTTGAAGGTGACTAGTCTTTTTTCAATTTATATGGGTGTGCATGTGTGGGTGCCTATACACCGTCACAGCACTATTGGTTCAGCCCTACACAACAGTCCCAGTTTTTCATGTGGCCCCTGGGGAAAATTAATTGCTGATGTAGCCCGATGTAGCGCAAGTCTTTTTTAAACTGATCCCTTTTCGATAAGTATGGAGAGGAAAGAGAATCCATTTTATCATTAGTTCACTTCCATTACCCTTCGTCCACATTACACGTTGGCTATATGTCATACTATGTTCAAATGTATTTACCCAACTACATAAGGCGTCCATTTACATATAGGAATGGAGCTTCACAAACAACTTCCCCATTTCACATCACCTTCCTTATAACCTATATCTAGTGATTGGTGAAGAAATGCCCCAAAATCTAACTACATCTCTGGGAATGTGAGATTTTTCTGAACACTGAATTATTTTAGGACTTATTGTAATGTTGCATCTCCATAACAATTCATCTGAATTTGGCAAGTCTTGTCTCTTACAAATTTTTATCCTTTTCAGGAAACTGTCTCCTATCATTTCTCCTCTTTCTTTTGATCCCAACAAAATTATTTTCCTTCTACCTTAGATGCAAGTCTAAGACAAAAAGCTCCTTTCTGTAATTCTGTTAAAGTTTGAAAATAACTTAATCAAGACAAGTTCAGAGTAACAGATTATGTGTTAAATGTCACTTCAGGATTTTATTTGAAATAATTGATTTACATCTATGATGGAGGAGCAAAAGCTACATCTTATTAGCATTTATTTTGTGACTTCGCATTCATTTTTGCACTTTTGAAACGGGGCAGAAGATGGATTTTTAAAAGGTAATATAAATACTCGATACCTTATAAATACTTGCATCCATTTCACCCCTTAAAACTCATGAACATCCCTTTCAAAATAGGGTTAATTCTACCTAACGTTTAGAATATGGGCCTCTTGAATACATTCATGTTTGAATAAGTGTTTGATCTTTTTGCTTTTTAAACCACTGATGCTGCTTTTCTCATAATATACACACCACTGTAATAAAATTGGCTCTGACGACAATTGTTTTCTCCTTCTGCTGAGCAACACACCTGCTACTGCTGTACTATCATATTTGCATGTGACACCTGGGCATTCTTGCTCGCTAGGATAAAAAATATATTTATTGCCAGCACTTTTAGAAGTGGTTTTGTAAAACAGCATCGTTCAACCATCTAACTCTCAAGCAGCATTGCAACTAGAACAAAATATTGGGAACAGATGTTAGGACTTCTGTAGGCCAACTTATTCCAAAGGAGATTTGCTTTACCAGTGAGAGAAGCAAATCACATTTGATTTCTATCACAATAATGCCTTAACATAGGTAAAGGTTTCTCCTGTCCAGTCATTTCTGACTCCAGGGGGAGGTGCTCATCTCCGTTTCTTAGCCAAGGAGCCAGTGTTGTCTGAAGACCTTTTCGGTGGTCATGTGGCCAAGGCACGCAGAATGCTGCTACTTCTCATTGAAATTGTACCTCTTTATCTATTCACATACACATGCTTTCAAACTTCTAGGTGAGCAGGAGCTGCATAAGTAACAGGAGTTCACCCTGTTGCACGACGCTTGGGTCTTGAACCGAAGCTGCCAACTTTCCTGTTGACAAACTCAGGGTCTTTAATTGCTGAGCCGCTGTGCTCCCACCTTAACATAACATGCAAAACTACTCATTTTTTTAAAAAAAATGCAGGTTTAGTAAACTAGCTTTTGACTGGTTTTTTTTAATCAATTAGCTATGTGCCATCAAAGTCATCCCTAAGCAACCAACAGATACGTTTTCCAGGATGACCATGACTATTTTCACCAATAATAAAAGCACAAAAAGAACATGTAAGGGCGGAAGAAATGAGTAGGGAAAATAATTTTAGGTGCTGACCTATGGAGCTACATCAGGTCACTCAGTTTATGATCCAAAATTTCATAGATGGAACTAATTGGAGCAGTGCAATTATGACTCTGCACTTCCACACCAAAGCAATAGCTGACAGGTTTGTATATACCTGCACTTTCCTAAAAGAAATATCTCGATTTATCTGCATAATACAGGACAAATGTGACCACATGAAACGTGCAAGTACGGGACACTATTAGCTTGCACTGTTCAAGGAAAGAAACAGTTTTTTCAGTTTACCCTGAGCATGGAGAGTACACAGAGGGCTACCACTTCAACTTTTCCCACTGATGGGAAATGAGACCTTTGCCAATTTACACCCCATAAAAAGATGCCCCACTGAAACTGCGACCTGTCCTCTTTTTTCCCCCTTCCCTCCACACCCCCACCCACTAATGCAAATGTTTAATCAAGGACCTTTTCCTCAATAAAAAAAAAGCTGATTCCAGAACAATGTGTTCCTCTGCCATTAAATCATGAAAGGTAACCCTTGTTTATGTCTGGGTTTGCACATCTGCCAAAACCCCGGGAAGCTGAACCCCTGGTTTACCTAACTAAAGCATTTTGAAACCAACACTGAACCGTAAACCATGCCAGGTTGAGTCGGCACCATGCGCTCGGCTCTAATTGGTTGGTCAGCTACTGGGTCAAGGCGTCGTGGGAAGACTCATCACTTCATTTCATATTTAGTCCACCGCTAGCAACGCCTGAGAAGCCCCGGGTCTGCTACTTATTCTTCTTGCCTGGTGGCACCGACACCGGGCCGGGGGGGGGGAGGGGGAGACTACAATTAAGCCTCCCTGTAGCCCCCGAGAGCAGATGTTACCTACGTTGCGTAATAAAGAAGATCGCCCGCAACATTTCTCTGCCTTGAGCGGAGACTCCGAAGGCGCTCCAGCGGGGAACTTCTCCTTTGGTTCCCGAGACGGACGGGCGTTCCGCGCGCTAGGCTTGCCGTGTCCCTCTCAGCCCAGCTTGCCTGGGGCGCCCGCGCCCGCTTCCTATTATTACAGGCTAGCCCTCCCTTGGTTCACACGCAGCGGCAACGCGCAACACGCCGCCAGCGTCAGGCTCCCTAGGGGTAGGCCGAAGAGCCCGCCTTCCCTGAAGGACCTATCCACGGCTGCAGCCGGGCCCAGAGCCCTCCTCCTTCCCTCGCACCAAAACAAATCTCCGCTTCTCGGGAGGCGGGGGGGCAGGACACGGAGGGACACGGAGGCAGGAAGCGGCCATGGCGGACTGGGGCCGAGGTGAGTGCAAAGAAAGGAGGAGGAGGAGACGGGGGGAAATCGAAGAGCGAGTGGGTGCCGCGGCTCTCCTTTCCTTCATTGCCTTGACAGGTTCATTAGTTTTGGAAGAGGAGAGGGATGCAAAATAAGGAAGGGGTGCTTTCGAGCCATCCTCTGCTTAGAGGTCTCTCCATTCTTTTCGCTGGAGACGGGCACCGTCGTTTGTGAAACATCTGGCAGGCAGCTGGCAGGGGAGAATGTCCCCTGGGAACAACAGCTGCCTTCTCTGTTCTCTCCTCGCCGTGGCCTACCACGCCAGCTTTCCTGCTTTCACTTAAAGATCTTGGTTGGGGGCCGAAGAAAGGCAATAGTAAAATACAGAATAACAGGGCTGGAAGGGACCTTGGAGGTCTTCTAGTGAGGTCCCAACCCCTGCCCAAGCAGGAGACCATGTGAAATGGTAATAGGATAATAGGATACACCGGTAGGCTTTGTTGGGATAGGCATTTTTAATTGTTTTTGCCTTTTTACAAATTATTTATTTTTGAACTCTGCCAGCTCAATAACATTTTGAACCTGGAATTTGGGGGAAATGATCCCTGTGTGTGTCAAATTCTCTAGAGATCTGTAGATAACCCACCAGTTGTCCTTTTCTATGAACTCCTACATGTATTCTTAGCTGTTCTTAAGTTATGGCTCTTTTTTTTTTTTTTTTGCAGGTCCAAATACAAATGCGGTGGATGATCTGTTAGATGTGGAAAATAAGCGCATGACAGAAAATCTGGCCACTAAAGTCACCCGGCTAAAATCGGTTGGTAACTCACTCAATCTGTTAGTTTTTCACTGCTGTTTATTATTTATTTATTTGATTTATACCCCGCCTCTCTTCCTCAGTCAAGGGGAACTCGCTAGTTTGTTAGGCATTCTCTATGCCAGATTTTTTTTTTATATTGCTACTGAGGAAATGAAAATTGTAATTTTGATCAATCCTTTCCAAAATAAATATTATTACTAAAATATGTCAAAGATGAGAATGTTAAAAATAATTTCTTCTTTTTTTTAATCTAGCTTGCATTGGACATAGACAAAGATGCTGAGGATGAAAACCAGTACCTGGATAATATGGTAATTAACTATTTGCAGTTCATGTGGAATTATTAGTGAAACCTTCCATATACTTGTGCCTTCATCCTGTGAAGGATGAGTTATGATAATACCTCTGAGTTACATAAAAACACGATTTTGTGAGAAGATTGTACCAATCACATTCAAAGAAGTTACTTCTACTAATTTCTTCGTTCCTGGCAACTTTATCATTTTGTCTTCATTCCAAAGGGGAAAGGGAGTGGGGACCAATGTATTTTGTCCTGCCATGGAGCTTGTGTGCACTACTTTTCTAAAAGAAGTCAAATATGAACCTTTGGTCTCCTGGTATCAAATATTTTAAGGAACTGCTTTGTATAGTAAAATTGGTGAACTCAATTTCAAAAAGATTTCCTATATATAAAGATTTCCATGTATGCAAGTACAAATCAGGTGTAGGCTATTAAATATTACAAAAATAAGTGGTCTGTAATGATGGGTTTCTTATGCTGGTAAATTACAACCAGTCATGGCAGCTGTGGCTTGCTATTTCATGCACATGTTAGCTTTCACTTTATATTATCCTTTGTAGAATTTTTGCATATGATCTGTTCATCACACTGTTTTGTACGATATAAGTTTAATAGTCTGTTCATTATTAATAAATCCTAAATATAGACCTCAGACATGTAATTTTTCTCCTATTGGATAAATTGTGAGGATAAATAAAGTTAGAAAATTAGTGAAAAATACTGCAGCATCACTATAGTATTATATTGTGAATGTTGCCAATGTAAGTATGTTTATGCATGCCTACAATTTAATTGATTTGATCTAGGAGCTGCCCAACTGAAGAATGAACTAGGGTGCTCAAAATACAATGAAGGAAATAAAAAACAATTATAAAATACAAAATCAGAAGAGTAAGGAAGAAAAAGAAAAAGATGATTGATAAAAAAAGAACAAGATGGTTGATAGAATTTTCCTTTCAAATATTTAATAGTTTAATTAATCTTTTCTTTAAATGGGAATGAAAAAATCTCCCAGATTGATTCTAGATTTTCTTGGCTATTTTAGAGCAATGAGATATCTATTCTATAATGTATTACAGTTATCTTTTTTTGTTCTGATTTTAGGGTTCTGATTTTATGAGTGTGACAGGTCTTCTCACAGGAAGCGTGAAGCGTTTCTCTACTATGACTCGGTCAGGAAGGGACAACCGCAAGCTTCTCTGTTATGTCTCTGGTGGACTGATTCTTGTCTTCTTCATCTTGTATTATTTGGTAACAAGAGCACGAACTTGAGGGAAATTAAAGTTTTATACTGGATGTTAGTTGAAAGAAAAAAGTGGTAATGGAAAATGGAGCTGTGGATGACCTTCAGATGTGTATCTTGGGAAGGATTATTTAAATTTTCACAATAACCCAGAAGCTCCTTTATGAACTACAGCATGATCTCTCCATTCAGAACTCATCTTTTTTCTTTAAAGGGGATATGTTGTTGTCCCTCTCTGCTTGAAAGCTCAAATGCGACACAATTCACTGAAATGAAGTCTCTTTCCCTCTGCCCTTATATAGCTTGCTGTCTTTATTTGGTGAAAGAAGCAGCATTGGTGATTTGCTTTCTGCAGTTTATGGTTCAGCAGGAAAATCCTGTCAATGTTTAGTAAAAATGTTCTAATGCCCATTTTAATGGGGGGGAAAGTGTTGCTTAAAAGACTGATGTTGGAATATATGCATTTTTGAGAAGTAGTCTATCACATTGGAATGTCTTTTAAAGCAAAATTGCTTTATTGCTTTATTTTTGGATAAACCAGCAGACAATGATCCTTGCTTGTTAACTCTCAAAGAGGTGTGTAAAAGAACAGAGTTCAACTTAAAGCACTCACAAAATAGAAAACACCTTTGAATATATGACATTACTTCTGCTTTTTTTCCTTTTCCATTCTAATTAATCCCTTAACTGATTTGCCAGTTTTGAGTTGTACTAACCGTGTAGTAAGTTAATGTATCTACATTTTTAAACTTTGTCCAAATCAACCTTAAGGTTCTTTTTTAATTTGATCTATTGATTCTAGATTAAAAATTCAATTTTATGCATATTTTCCTAGATTGTATTTTATTGAATTCAATAAGATTTATTTTTGAGTAACGTGCATAGGATTTCATTGTAGTTCTAGAGGTGTTTTGACAACTAATAATTGCTTAGTGATTCTCATCTTGCTAGAATCAGTATTTTCCTTCTGATGTTTATTATTAAAGCATTAGCAGCATTTAAGCCAAGATAGTGTGGAAAAATTTCAGGTACTCTTGACTTATGACCACAATTGAACCCCAAATTTCCTTTGCTAAGCAAGACAATTGTTAAGTGAGTTTTGCCCCTTTTTATAATTTTTGTTGCCACAGTTATTAAGTGAATCACTGAAGTTATTAAGTTAGTAACATGGTTATAAATTGTGTCTGGCTTCACTATTGACTTTGCTCGTTAAAAGATCACAAAAACTGATCACATGATCCCGGGACACTCCAGTTGTCATAAATACATGTGTGTTGCCCCAATTGTCCAAATTTTGATCACATGACCATGGAGATGTTGCAAGAATTGTAAGTGTGAAAAACAGTCATAAGTCACTCTTCAGTGCCATTGTAACTTTGGTCACTAAATGAAAGGTTATAAGTTAAGAACTACCTGTAACAAGTCAATGTTCAGTGATTTGTCTACTGAATAGAACTCTAGATGTACAACACAAGATTTTTATATCATATCTGATTCATTAATACTTTTGGTTTCCAAAATACAATTTACCACCATAGTGAAGGGGAAAAAGAATAGGAGGAATAGGATATCCAGTGCTGATCCATTTTGGATCTTCCTGTAATTGATGTACATGTTGTACCTTTCACTTGAAGCAAGTGAATATTCTTTTGTAGGTGAATCTGAATTGTAACTTATCTCACAACTGAAATAGTAACATTCACATTGTATTTAAATTTAAAAATAAAGTAAGTTTAATCATTTGACAACATTCCCAATTTTCCCAGAGCATTCATTAGGCCAGTTTTTCTCAATCTTAGCCATTTTAAAATGAGTGAACTTTCAACTCCCAGACTTCCCCATCCAGCCATGCTTCCTATTTTTCATATTGTGTATTATAAAAGGCGAATTAATTTTCATTGGAAAAAAAGACAAAGTAAACACTGACTTTCCAATTAATTTATTCTAAATGAAGATAGTAAAGTGATATACAAAATATTTTTATGTGACATACTGCAAGAATAGATAGTTCTGAAGCAGGAATCCAAGTAGGTTTTTTTTAAAAAAAATATATAAAATATTTCTAATTCCAATTTCTGGAAAATGACACCGTGGTCTCTATTAGTGTCAGAATTTAGGCATATATTCAGCAGGGGCAAAATTGGCAATGGGCTCTCTTCATCACAAGAGGTGGCTGTGGCACATTCTTTTTGTCAGAGAGATTAGAACGTCAGTCTCAAACAATAACTGGTTACTGAATATTTGTGGTAGTCCTTCCAGACAGGTGGTTTTAAAACATGGTGAAACAGTTGTTAGTTGGTTTTGAAGCTTTAAAAATAGGTAGCTTTGAAACGTGAGCAACATGATATAAAAACAAGTTGAAAACCCAATGTGATTTCTGCAAAGAGGACAAAGTCAGTAAACGTCCACAATCACAGGGGTTGTATAATCGGAATGTCTGATTCCAAAACTGATTACAGGAGCACAAGATACCTAGAGATAGGATGAAAACAGGTAAGGCAAAATAGGCATGTCTTCTGGCTATTGGTATATTTTAGTACTGTAAAATTAGTATATTGTAATAGCATTCATTTTCTTCAAATAAGAAAAATATACTAGTTTATAATAGCAAACATAGTAGTGGTAGACATCAAGGCCCATTTAGCTGATGGGGTCCCCAAGGGAGAGATCTCAAATACTATCCCCTTCCCTCAATCCTGACTTTTAACTGCTGAGTGCAGCCAAAGAAAGGACACACAGCCACTTCTTTTCTGCTGATACAGCAGCTATAGGCTTGAGCCTCACGAGGGTCTCTTCTCACCTTCAGCCACCCATGTCCCTCAACTTCTTGCCCCAGAAATTACCTTCCCCAACTTAGCCAGGTAAAAATATCCCTCTTTTATGCCTAGGCTATGTCTCTTTGCTGCCATCTATTGGTCTTCTGAAACTTTGATAATGGAATCCCTGCCTGGAGGTACAGTATATTACAATACAATAGACTTTTTCAGACTGCAAAAACTTTAGTTGCCTTTTAAAAAAACTCAGAACCTCTGATTAAAATGCACACATCTAGTGATATATTATTTGAACAGAAACCAGAGCATTGTAATGATAGAAAATTAGCTGCATTTGAGTGAAGAGAGGTTTTTTTTTATCTGCCATGAAACCCCATTAAGTCTCATGGAACCTTGGGTTCTCCATTTGAAATTCCATGGATATAATTTGAAAATGAATGTCATGTGGGATGCCTATTCTTTCTCCCTGCATCCCTTCAAAAGCTAGTAGAAGAAGAGCCAGAAGAAGAAAGGGAGCCATCAACAAAAACAGTTGAAGAAGCTGTTGGAGCCTCCAGGGATTCCAGCTCCAGCGCATACGCTAGTCAAAGGGCAGTCGAAAAGAAGGGGAGAGCAATCTTTATCAGTTCTTCTATTCTTTGCTTCCTTCTTCCTTCAATACCTTTCTTCCACTATAACTCCTCTTGAGGCCCTGGACTTGAGCTATCATGTCTGTATCATAAAAATCTAGGTTTTACAAAATTCTATCATCTTATGGTCTAGAACAGCATCTCTCAACCTTGGCAACTTTAAGATAGCTGGATTTCAACACCTAATTCTAGGCATTGAAGTCCACCTATCTTAAAGTTGTCAAGGTTGAGAAACACTGGTCTATATTTTTCAGCTTCAGTATCATGGGCCTTCTTTAGACAATTAGACTTGTTGACAGCATGGGGCAAGGGGTGGGTGGTCAGAGAAAGCTTTTCAGCACTTTTCTTAGAGCTAAAAACTACAGATTTGTATCTTAGTTTGTGGGAACAGCTTACATTACAGCTGGAATTCTGAATATCACAGTCTACTGTAGTTTAAGAAAGCAGAAACTTTCTTCTGGGGCAAGATAAAAGTTAGGAAGAATGAATGCCCAATTTCATTCCTAATGTAACAAGTTATTGGAATGTGGTAATGGATTATACAAATGTCGCAGAGTAAAGGAAAAGATCACATTTATTGAATATTGGTGGGACCAATGTAAGCACAGAGCTTTTGAATTCTTAAAAATAAAGTATATAGCACAATGTTCTCCTTGCTTCTTCTATTGTACAAGAACAAATACAACAGTCTTCTCTCCATACATTTTAGCCCTAATAAATGTCATAACCTTATGAAAATTAAGTTAACACTTTTTCAGGTGGGTGGACCTTTTTCTTTTTTTCTGAAAAAAAATCAATAATTTTCTCACCTTTCCTAGTTCGTACTCTGCAGGTCCAGGCATTTTGTCAGTCTTCTGATCTTTGAGTCGGCCTGCCATGGTATATTTTGGTGCACTCTTTTTGTAGATGTCTACACTGGGCTTGTGATATGCTGCTGGACCTGGGGTCTAGAAAAACCACACAGTGCCCCAAGATGAAAAGGAGCTTAGATAGCTCATACAACATGTTCTAGAAAAACTGGATAGCTCATTACACATTTCAGGAATCATTGTTACTGTATGTGCATAATCAGGAATTATTTTGCTCTTTCAGCTTTTTATTAATTTAAATAATTTTCTTATTAGCCTTCTTTGATTAGAATACAGCTTCTCTACCAATCTGATAGTATTGGGGAAAGTTCCAGATAGCTGCAGACTACAGGCAAGGAGGTCTTCCTTCTTTCAGTCTCCCTGCACTCACAGGCATCCCACTAACAACCCACACATCTGAACCCAACTCGGACTGTCTCAATTTGCTGTTGCTAACTGATGCAATCCATGACATCGTACTTTATAGCCACATCACTTAGCAACTGCAATCCTGGTCCCAATTGCCACTGTCACCTAAAGACTATCTGTAGAGTCTTAGTTCATTGCTAAGAGACAGGTTTACATTCTGTTGGGGTTGGATGGAGGAGTATGTGGGTAAGAGAGAGAAAAACAGACCAGGGCAAAGAGGATGCTGGTTTGGGCTATGGGGCTGATTTCAGGAAAAGACAACACTACTTTAAGGAGCTGGAGATAGACGCTCTGCGTGTGTTCTCATCTTCCCCAAAGGATGTTTTTAGGGTTTGCATTATAGACCCCTTTCCCATATATAAACTGAGATCAGTGATGTCCTAAGGCAGGGGTGTCAAACTCATGTCGTCATAGCTGTGTCATGTGACATATCAGGATTTTTTTCCCCTTTGCTAAACTGGGCATGGGCATGGCCAGCACCTGACACATCCAGCACATGACACATCCAGCCCATGAGCTGAGAGTTTGATAGCCCTGTCCTAAGGCTTCCATAGGACTTGAGATGACAACCTAATTAATTACTTCTGCTTCTGTTTCAGGGGAAACACTGAAAAGAGTTGGACACATTAGTGTTGGAAACTCCCCCACTGTCCTGCCCCAAGGTCCTCGGATTTTGCTCCTTCTCTCAAGAAGCAAGGCTCTCTGCTATATTGCCACCATATTCATGATCTTGTCTGTTGCAACAGGGACAACATTGCTGCTTTTTAGCACTCTTCTTTTAGTCATCTGGATGGAGTTTTGACTCCATCAAGATAGAGAGAATGGGAAGAGATAAGTGCAACTCAGCAGTGTAATCATGCTGCCCAACTGTAAGTAGCAGAAGACCACGAACGTTGGGTTTAAAAGCCAAACGTGTTTCCAGGTTGTCCATTGTGGTAATGAAATTACAAAGTCTGATACAACAAAATTAGAATTGAGTCCACAGATTACCTTGTGAAGGTCTTCATCAAAACGTCCAAGCTTACTCTTTCCTGTCATAGAATAGGAAGGGCTACCTGAGGTAGCCACTGAGTGTGGTCCAAGGACCTCTGGAATCATATAATTGTTAGGACCTGGAAAACGTGAATATTACCAAAATGAAGAGTGAGAATTCTGGGAATCCTGGCGAAAGAGATTGGTAATCACTGATTTTCAAAGTGCTATTTGGGGTTTGTCTAGACTAAGATTTGGGAAGAACAGCCTTCCACTTTCTGGCACTTTCCAGACATGTTCCAGGATTTCAGTTCCCAGAATTTTCAATGACGAAACTTTCCTGTGGCATTTCTCAATTGGGAATTCTGAAAATTGAACCCACAAACTACCCAGACTATGGAAGGTTGTTCATGAGAATAGTTGAGTATTTTTCTTTGAATGTCAAACTATCACAAGACATTACAAATGATTTTTGAATACTTTCATGTCCAAAGCTAATTTCTGAATTTTATTGTTTAAAGAGGTATGAAGGGCTCTTTCCCTGCTATGTCCATTTTTATTGTTGTTCTTGTTCTTGTTTAAATCAATTTCCCACCAAGTTTATACTCTAGCTGCACAGTTGGTCCAATAAATTGTGGATAGACATAGTGCAACAGAGACAGGCACAACTGAAGCTTACCTCAATGACAAAAAAAATATTTTGTAGTGGGAAGAATCACAGTTCTATGATCTTCGGTTCAATTATACATAATCAAATTCAGTTGGGCTTTCATCCAAGGAAACCTGCATGGAATTGAGCTGCATCCTAGTTTAGTAGATGATATTGCTCTGAATTGTGAATCAGCAGGATCTGGGTATGATTCCTTCAAACAATAGCAAATCAATCAACAAACAGAAAGAATCGGACTTACCTGGTGTGCTATCCACCTTTCCTCCATGAGTTCGATATCCCATGGAATGCATAGGGGCAGCTTTATAGATCACCTTTTTTGCCTTATCAGGTGAGTAACAGGCTAGGAAAAACAGACAACATTGCTGAAAACTAGATTTAAACTTAATGTCTTAAAGTAGGACCATGTATTGTTCTTCCTCTTTGAGGTTAACTCAGAGACCGCACTTTAAAAAAGTAGATAGGGTTGGCTCACGAAATTGAGGGGTGAGAGTGGAGCAAAAAAATAAAATTGACTTAATTTGATTTAATTTAAACTTTCCTGAAAATAAAATAAATAATTCATGGATGATTAATTATTGAGTGTCTTCTCCCCAGTCACCATTAAAAAATATAGTGGCCATTTTTTGAATGGCTTTGGGAATTGTACTTAAGGCATCAAGAAATCCCAGAGCTGTAAGCCAAACTGGGATACTGAAAAATAAACCATTCTGGAAGAAGCAGAATGGCAAACCGCTTCTGGATTGTTGCTAGGACATGGACCTCTTCTGTGGCCACCATGAGCCAAGGTAGTTACAGGATAAAATATAATATTTTATATTTTACACGATTTATTCTGCTTGCAAAAAGGAACAGGTTTAGAATGTTAGAAGTAATACATAGGAGAAAAAACATGCAAAGCAGTAAGCTAGAGAAAAAGGTTTGTGTGCATGTGTGTACACAAAAAAGTTCTCTTATATAGTCAACGTGATTGATTTGTCCATCTCAACATTTACATTTTGAACCAATAGCAGGCTGTTAATGCCCATTCTTATAATCCAGGTATACTAGCTTGCTTATTTATTTGATTGATTGATTGATTTGAGTACTGCCCAGATCTGATCTAAAAGTGACTATTGTCTGAAGGTTGAAGTCAGTTCTTTAAGCACCAAGATCTAGTTTTTAACAAAGCCTTCTTGTTAACTAAACACAATTCTGCATGATGAAACTGCATAAGATAACATCAGTTCCTTTTCTTGTACAGGTGATGATAGGCTTTTGCTTCTATTTAACCACACAGAATCTTTCAAAATCAGCTCTTACAAAGAGGCAATCCACTTAAATACTTGGGACAGAAGCCTGTTACTCACCGGGACCTGGAGTAGTCTCCACTTTCGATTCAGTTCGCCCACTTAATGAATAAGAGGGACCAGTCTTCTTTCCTCTGTTAGTCACAGTACCCTGCACAAAGTAAGGACCCGGAACATTGTCCTTGCTAGATGGAGGCTTTGCACCATACATACTGTAGGCAGGCGCTTTCCTTTTGGTGGGAATGTGTGATACATAACCTGGAAAAAAAAGCTGCATCATGTCAACTTTATAGTAGTGTGACCCCCTAAAATGATAAATATTTTCCCTTTGCAAGGAGATCCCAACCACAGTCAAAGAAACCCTTAGACAAGAGGTGTGTTTTTGCTCATATAGTAGCAAAAAATTAGGAGTCTGATAACAACTTTTCTAACTAAGAAATTTTATTAAAAGGCATAAATTCTGTGAGCTTCATCCAATGCTTTTATATGGTGCAGTTTATGAAAGCTTATGCATTTCAAATTTATTAAAAAGGTGTAATCAGATTCCTGACAGTCATCAGAAATGTCGCATTCATTCAATTGTATCATCTTAGCATCTTCTCTTCAGATGATAACTAACACAACTTTGTAATCCCTGCCTCCTGATATCCTATAATCCAATACAGAAATGAGAGGCAAACCTAGGATTCTGTTCTGAAAAACTATTTGTTTTCCTAATTTAGCAAATGTCAGGAAGGATGTACTGACACTGCAACATCCAAAATTTCCTTCTGGCTGGGAATTGTGATTGAAATTCATCTGGAAAGTGCCAAGCCAAGAAACCTGGTCTAGACATTAACAGAATAACACAGTTGGAAGGGAGGTTGGAGGTCTTCTAGTCCAATTTCCTGTTCAAGCAGGAAACTCTATACCATTTCAGACAAATGGTTGTCCAATCTCTTCTTAAAAACTTCCAGTGTTGGAGCACCCACAACTTCTGGAGGCAACTCATTCCACTGATCAATTGTTCTGTCAGGAAACTTCTTAGTTTTAGGTAGCTTCTCTCCTTGATTAGTTTCCATCCATTGCGTCTGGTCCTGGCTTCAGGTGCTTTGACCTCCCTATCCTTAGATATTGGAAGACTGTTACCATGTAACAGGGTGACTGTTACCAAGACCCTTGGGTGAAGAGAGGCGGGGTATAAATCTAATAAATGATGATAAATGAATGATGTCAACCCTAATCTTTCCATTAAACTAAATGTACCCAATTCCAGCAATCTTTATTTATATATTAATAGCCTCCAGTCCCCTAATCAACTTTGTTGCTCTTCTCTGCACTCTTTCTAGAGTTTCAGCATATTTTTTACATCATAGTGATCAAAACTGGATGGAGTATTCCAAGAGTGGTCTTACCAAGACATTATTTTTGCTGACGCTTTTCCCAAATGATATTCAAAAAGTTGTTTGATTTCTGGGTATAAACCAGCTGAAAATAAAAATGGCTTAATAAAGTAACTTCCTGATTTCAACCTCACTTCAATTTTAGCTAGAATGAAGTCTTTGGTATTCCATCTGGACCATGCTTCCCATGGCCCTGAAGTGGTGCTATCCTCTATTTTTTTTATTCTTCCCACCAATACTGGGAAAGCATGAATGTTTCTTTGAAGATGTGTAATTTCCATTGATGGACAACTTCCCATCAAGAGCTTCTATTGATGGATTGGTTAAAAAGCAGAGAAAAAAGACCTAACGAGAAAACATCATTTTACCATTCTTCCTGTCACCTGAGCTAGAAGGGGAAACTGGCAATACTCTTGTCAATTTATCTTATCTTTAATAATCCCCCATGCTTTTACTCTTCCATTGGTGAATTTGGTAGGGGAACAAAGGTTCTGAGTTTCATAGTCCAGTGACAAGATGAATGGGGAAATTAGATCCATTTGTGAAAAGCAGTTGAGAAATGGGGAGATAGCTAAGCAGGACAGGGTTGTGGAAGATGGTTGTGGAAAGCAAGTGACCTATAGTGACCTCATGGCCAGTTAGACTGCAATGTTTGTCTACGATGAAGTAAAGCACAACAGATAAACCAGGTAGCACAGCCAGTGCTGATACAAGTTGAAAATTTTTGATGTGCAGCACAAGATGGCTGAGGTTATCTTCCTGATGGCTAGGGTAGGGGGGCAGGGAAAGGATGGCCTCATCCAAGGGTGCCCTTGAGAAACAGTAGTCTAAATTCATGCTGGCACAACTTGGATGTGCAGATCTACCCTGAACAGCATCACCAATCTGGAACCAAGATTAAGTACTTCCAACACAAAAGTTTGTCTTTTGCCAACTATTGTGTTGATTGAGAATTCTTGTTGTTGCAATCTCATCACTTCAGGAGGATATTAAATGGAGGTGGCTGATCTAGATTTTAAGAGTTATTATGTTCCTGACTTAATGTCAAGACCTGGAGTTTGAGAGGATGATTTTTCAAGAGATCTCCAATCCTTGAAATTAAATTCTACTTGAATCAGGGAGGAAAACACCAAAGTCAGTATTACAGTTTTAAAAAGCCATAAAAATAATTATAGAATATTAAATCAAATATCAGCATCAAGCTAGTAGTATAGTAGTATATACGAATACTGTTGAAATGTGCAGAAAATCATTACAGAAAATTATTTCCGAAAGAGAATGCATGTGGGTATATTGTGACGTCTTTTCATGTTTAATTCTTTTTTTAAAAATCAATTCTACTAATTATTATTGGATGTTTCACATTGTTATCCAAGACATTTTTGGGTGGGGTCTGCTGTAAATGGCAATGACAAATAAATATCTAACAAAACACTGACTATATTTTAAAGTCCTGACTGATGGAGCATTTTTATTTCTGTTTATTTACCTGTTGCTCCTTGTATGGAGTACTTGGGACCAGGACTGGTATACTGGGCCATGATTGGGCCTCTTGGACGATGAGGCCTCCATGTTCCTATCCAACCTCCTTGGCTCATGGTGGATACTTATTCCAAAACCTGAGAAATGCAGAACAGATGTTTTAAAACAGAAACTGTATATTTCCTTTTATATTTTATAGAGCCTTGCTGCATTTTCTCTGCTTTATTGGCATTCAAGTGCTAAGAAAACATTTGGTCTTTATTCCCTACTTTAAGATATTCCTCAACTTACCACCATTCATTTAGTGGCCATTTAAAGTTACAACAGCACTGAAAAATGTGACTTATGTGACTTCTGACAGTTTTTCACACTGACCGTTGTGGCATCCCCATGTATGAGTGATTGAAATTCAGACACTTGGCAATTGGCATATACTTATGATGACTGCAGTGCTACAGAGTCATGTTATCAGTTTTTGCGACCTTGACAAGCAAAGTAATGGGGAAGCCAAACTCACTTAACAACCACGTTACTAACTTAATATCTGGAATGATTCATTTAACAAATGTGGCAAGAAATGTCGTAAATGGAACAAAACTCATTTAAAAACTGTCTTGCTTAGCAACAAAATATTGGGGGCTCAGTTGTGGTTGTATGTTGAGGACTACCTGTACTCCCTTTCTTCTTCTGTTCTCACCTTTTCGATCTAAACCTAGTGGAAATATCACCCCTAAAAGCAGAGAAGGCATAAGAAGTAGCAATTGCTTTGGGAAAATTCATGGTAGACTTTGTGAGGAGAAAAGTATTTTGATTAAGTGAGGGATTGCGTATCATCAAGTCACTATTGACCTTTAGGAGTCCCATATTGTAGATAGATTTCTCCATTACAATCTGTTGCTAACAAAAAAAATTAAGTCTTCCAGTATTGGTCAAAAACAAATTTGTCACTAAATGCTGACTCCTAAACACTTCCCCCCGAAGAATGTATATTGATTTTTCTAGATTGAACTCACCTATGTAAGTATTTAAGATCACAATTTATTTTTTTCAGAATGTTGTTTGGTTATATTTCATAGGACTGGCAGGCATTGTAGGAGAAATTATGTGTTCAGGTCTATGGTAGCCAGAAATCAGGAGTCTAGTAGCATCTTTTCAGACTAACATGTTTTATGAAAAAACATAAGTTTTCATGAAGTACACCTCACTTCATCAGATGGATGTCTGTTTGCTAAGGCTTTCTGAATTAGCCTGACATCTTTTGAAGTACATAGTCTCTCAACTCATACATCAAAAGGTTCAGGCTCTCATAGAACATTTTAACAAACCTAACACGTTTTTAACACATTTTACTTGTTAAATTGGCAAACAATTTTACAAGTACAGATCAGTTTGGTCCTAAATGTGAATTGGGCATACTAAATTAAAACTGGTGATAAATTTGTTACAAAGAATATAATTAAGAGCCTAAGCACTGAGGTACATGATCAAACTAAGCAAATGGATCATAAGCTAGCTCCTAACAAAAGGCCTTTGACCTAGAAATAAGACAGACACCATAACTGTCATTTTTTTTTATTATACGGGCCCACATTAAAAATGAAATTCTGTTGCCTGCTCTCAAGAGAAAGTATAAATCTACCCAAACACATACACAATACATATACATATGCTGTATACATACATAACAAGATTGACAGAATTATACAAGACTTTCTTCCAAATAAAGGATCTAAATGTTAACAATTAAAAGATACTGTGCAGCTTTTCTTAAAGCCACTCATTTGGCTGCATTGATTTACCAGTTTAAGGGGCACAGAGAGATGTGTAATTATAGAAGATAATCAAAGACCAAGAGGACAATGCAACGAAGAGTTTCAGCTGCCCTTCTTTTATTAGAAAGAAAAGGAAGCTTAAACCTAAACTTAATTAAGGGATTAAAAAAAGAAGACTGGTATGTGATTAATCTGAAGACAGTATTTAGGCTATTTTGAAATCTGCCTCCCGATGTTCATATGGTAATTTATTTGTTCATTATTTAAATTGATGTATTCTGCAGTTCCTTATAGCCCATATCAAGCTTCCAGTTGGCATTAATTTCTAAGGACTCATGGAAACTAATTACACTATAAAAAGGAATGGGAGAAAAATGAGGAATATAAGGTTTTTCTTAAACAACCGAACGCTAATTCACCTTTCGCCTTGGGAAATTAGATGTATATGAGTAACCTTCTTGTCTGTTATATCTTTCCTTACTTCTGTTCAATAGGCTATGGATGGGTCAAAGAGAAGATGGAACGCTGGCCAGTCAGGACCCATCTCTATTTGCAAGGATTTGCCCTCCCCTCCATGAGGGCATAAGAAGAATCTTCATGAAAGTGTCATAGAAACAAACAATTGCCTTTCATAGTACTACTTAGTGTTCTAGAACCCAAAGAACAAGTAGGAAAGTCTGGTCTGTGTGTCAGGAATTAGGGTCAATCTATATATGTGAGAGATCTATGATTAGGTCTCCTAATGTAATTTTCTATATTATAAATAAAGGCTTGGACGGTCAGTGCGGTGTGGGAAGAGGGGCACTGATCTTCCCATACACCCACACCCACCCACACACACACACAACACTCCTATATTTTCCTAGGCAAATTTCTTTCAATACTATTTGCCTTGGAGATGAAAATCGGTTAGACCAACAAATTCTGAAAATACATGGCAATAATTCACACTAATAAATAAAATTGCTTGGAGTCTAAATATACTGTTTTTCATCTGGATTATTTCTGTGTTTCCTTATGAAAATCCATTAAGAAAGTAAAGTTGTGTAATGTCTTTTGACAGCTACCAGTAAAGTTACAACTCTTTCATTTGGCATCACTTCTGAATAAGTACATTTGTCCATTTGATTTTTTTTTTTAAACAAAGACTACAGAGTGAGAAAAGGAGGTTGGGAGAAACTGATAAATTCATACAAACTACTTAGAAGTTCAGAGGGCTAGGTTCACAAAATTTATAGCATTTATAACAGTATGATGGCCTGCAATTCCAGACTTAAAAAAGAATGGGCTCCGTACACCTTTTGGACATGTCTAAAATGCTACTTTAGATGAAGTCACAGTCACTTCTTTAAATTTCTACCAAAAGGTTACTATAGGATTTAGGGAATAGCCTGCATATAGAATAAATAAGACTTCAAATCATCATCATGTCTATTTCAGTTAAAGCTGATGTTCTTTATCCAGAGATTTTCAGAAGCCTAGAGCAAAACAGGTTTCACAAAAGTGTATTTAATATGTAGGTAATACTATGTTTAATCTCTTAGATTTGAAGGGTTCCCATATCAGAGGGTTCCCATAGTCTAAAACATAGTTTTGGGAATGTGGTGATAATTAGTCAAGTATAACAAAGAACAAAGAACCTTGTAAGCAATACTTCCCATGCAAAATTACATATACTGAAACAGATGTTATCCCTTAAGATGACCTTCCCCAAAAAGCAAATAAAATATTAACAAATTTATGGTTCTCACAAAAAAGAAAGTCACTTGTATTTGTATATATTGTATGAATGGAAATGTATATTTTGATCAAAACAGAAGAATTCTCTTTTGTTAACTCAGACTAGGATTACCACAATTACAACAATGCAAACCTATATCTTATTGAATAAATGCAAGAAAAAGATGCACATATTTTGTATATCTTCAATTGTGTCTAATGTACTGAATCTGGTGACTGTATCTAAAGACACAGTCTCACACTTTCTACTGCAGTCATACTATGCCTATCATGTAAAATAATCTTAGATTACTCTTGTATTCCTACCCAAATGTAGCTATTGGGAAAAACAAAGTCTGCTTCTTTTCTAATACTTTGTCTCAGGCAACAGAGAAGAAAGGCACCTTACATATCCTAGTTACACAATTGACCACAATTGTGAGCACAATTGAGCCCAACATTTCTGTTGCTAAATGAGACATTTGTTAAGTTTTGCCTCATTTTACAACCTTTCTTGCCATCATTAAGTGAATCACTGCAGTTAAGTTAGTAACACAGTTGTTAAATGAATTGACTTCTCCACTGCCTTTGTTTGTCAGAATAT
>JANHGC010008212.1:125591-138498 GCA_027560395.1 Boaedon fuliginosus
GCAATTGTATTTTATTGTATGTACTGCCGCCTCGAGTTCCCCCGGAAGGGGTGAAGAGAGGCGGGATATAAATCTAACAAATAATAATAATAATAAAAGTGCTATTGCTATTCTTTTTTTCCCCAGGAAGCAAAGTTATAGACAAGCAATGGAGGACCCACCTGCTCCTTCATGCATGGAAGATAAAAATCCTAGTCCTTTCAGCCATACAACCACATCCATCTCTTCAAAGAAAATGCTGCCAACATCTGGCCCGTCCAAGGTAGGTAAATATCATATTAATATATCCTTGTGTGTAATGCCCAAACAGTAAAAGTATGTATATTTTTCTGACAGATAATACGACCTTTCAAAAACTTCTTTCAAACCATGCAAAAGAGTCAGCTTCTCAAATCTCCTGGGTCTTCAGGGAACAAAGTCCCTAAACATAGTACTCCTTGTAGATCTGCCACCAAGGTAAGAGGTTTTTTAATTTAAGTTTAGAAATCATAACAATCTCTATATCAGGATCTCATGCTAAAATTGGTTAGAGAAACCAGATCTTTGTGGCAGAGAAAATATTCTGCATGATGGAGTCTAAATTCAACTCCTGTTTCAGTCATGTTATAGGTCTTAGTGTGTGTGTGTGTGTGTGTGTGTGTGTGTAAAAGAGAGAGAGAGAAATGAATGAGATAAATATCAAAACTAGCTACTGCTATTAGTAATGATACAAATGTATTATTATGACACAGTTCTATGCTTAAAAGAGTTACAGCTCCTTATATCACATTCTTGCACCACAGCGAACACATTGATTCTATAAATCAGGGGTGTCAAACTCGCAGTGTCATGATGGCATCAGGTGACATGTCGGGACTTTTTCCCCCTTCGCTAAACCGGGCAGGGGTAGCACATGACGCATCTGGCCTGCAAGCCATAAGTTTGACACCCCTGTTATAAAATATTAGAAAATGGCACTATGAGAATAGGGGGATGTCCATTGGGGAGACCAGTAAGAGAAACTGAATGTGATCAACTCTGTTTCTCCCCACACCGCCCCCCTTCTCTCCCATCTTCCTGGAGAAAACAAGTTGAAATAGACACCAAAGCGGAAAAAAAGTAAGTCAGCAAAGGAAGTCTCTTGTTTTGCTCAGACTCTTGACTTGAAACATACCTGAAATCTCTTCAAAATAGGGGTTGAGGTAATATACAGTACTTTCAATGCTGAAGTCCTTGCCTGCTGTATGTAGAGGATAATGAAGGTATTTATTCTGAGTCTGCTGCCATATTGCATTTTTCTACAGTCTTTTGCTTCACCAATGTACAGTAGATAGAGCTGTTATTCAATCACATGATAAATTTAATAATCATTAGCCATTTATGTTCCTGGAAGTTGATTTGTATTTTCTTTCCATGTTCGTTCTACAAAGGGGGAGTTTGTTGTAAGTAATTATCTTCCTTATTTTCTGGGTTGTCATCCTAGTGCTTCAAATAGTTTAAAAATACTTTTAACTGCCCTAAAAATACTGTTCACTCTTATTTTGGAGATGGGTCATTGTGCATGTTCTGGTGTTTCTTATTTGCACTGCCACATTTTCTTGGGGTGATTTAATCTGGATAGAAAAGATGGAAGAAAAATTAGTTGCCAATTGGGTAGCAAATGGTCACAGCAACTTCAGTTAATATAAATCTTCCTTAACGTTTTAGGAAAAGGAACGCCAGCGTCTGGAGAGTCTTCGAAAAAAAGAAGAAGCAGAGCAACAGAGAAAGCAGAAAGTGGAGGAAGAAAAGAGACGTCGGTTAGAAGAGATAAAATTGTTAAGTACCTGTTTATACCCCCATGCAAATAGGGATTATACTGACAAATTTCTTTTAGCGATGTTGTTGTTGTGTAATGCAACTTATGTAGAATGTGGACACTACAGGAACAGATACATTAGAACAGATACATAGAAATTAGCAAAATTACCAATGTAAACTGTTTGTGATCAATACAAAGAATCTTCATCAAAATAAATGCGGTGCTGTCTACATATTACACAGAAAGCGTGAAGAGCGACTGCGAAAGGCATTGCAAGCTCGAGAACGAGTAGAGCAGATGGAGGAAGAAAAAAAGAAGAGAATGGAACAGAAATTTTCTCAGCTTGATGAAAGAAATGACAAGGTAAAAAATGGCCTGACAACAGACTGTCTTCATGACTGTCTTCATATTTTAACAGTTGTCTTTTAGTTTGGAACGTTGATACATCATATTAAGCCTGAAAGCTAACAAGCATCTGATATATTTTGTTGGGTCGTTCCATGTATCCTATGCCTAAATGCATCCATGGAATGGAACCCACCATTCGTTGGGATAATCCGTTCCAATGTCAGTTTGCTCTTTTAGGATATTTTTCGAATATTCAGGATTTCTTGCCTATAATTTAAACCCTTACATTCTGCACTCTGGACTGATAGAAAACAAATCATGAACTATGACTCTTTTGCTATCAAGAAAATCACATGGGATTGTCATTGACATGGGCATGTCTATAAAATGACCTAGATTCAATTTGAAGGAGATTTTATCTTAGCATTTAATGCCCCTCTAGTCCTAAATCTATATTTATTATAGCAATAACACGTAGACTTATATATTGCCCCATGGTGCTTTAAGCACTCTCTGGGTGGTTTACAGATTCAGCATTTTGCCCCCAACAATCTAGGTCTTCATTTTACCAATCTCAGAAGGATGGAAAGTTGAGTCAATCTTGAGCCTATTAGGATCAAACTCCAGACTGTTTGCCTGCAATACTGTATTCCAACTACTGTGTCACCAGGGCTTGTTCTGTAATGTATCTCCCCAGTCTTTAGCACAAAATAAAACAGATATAATTTTGACAAGTTCTTTGCACAGATGCGAGAAGAGAAAACAGCAGAAGAAAAGGCAAAGAAAAAAATATCTATAAAGAAAATCGAAGCAGAAGTCCGAAAATCAAAACTGCCACAAATGGTAAGCACGATACTGACTTTCTAATAAAATGGAATTATAGAGAAGGAGGCTCTGTATGCTACAGCTAGAATAGGAGAACTCCAAGGAGGCTTTAATCATGACTAAGAAATCTGAAGTATGAAAGGCTCACAAATTGTTTAATTGCTGCAGGCTTCCTGTTAAACAATATCCAAACAGGATGAAGGGTGAACAGATTGTATAAATTAGTGTAGCTAACTTATTGTAAGTGGAGCTTTTTAAAATTCAGTAGAATTGCTTTATATCTCACATTCATGGGCCCAAGCATTTCCATTTGTTTGGAGATAGGATAAATGTAGAATTTTCTAGTTGAGATACTACTTTCTTTGTTTTCTTGAGGAATGGTGGAGTATTCTGTTCTTGATCTGACAATACATATTGGTAAGATTTGAAAAATAGCAGCCGTACCATCTCATTTCTAAAATTTGTTTTTAGCATACATATTACTGCAACAAAAACTGTTTTATATATTTTTAAATAAATACATGAGTGTAGACTTCTCATCAATATAGCATTGTAAGTGTTCTTCTTTTTCTATATATTTCTGTGTGTGCGTGAGTGCATGCGTATGTGCGTTATGTATATCTGTATTTTTGCATGTATGAAAGTCATTGATTCTCTATGCTTGTTTCAGGAAGAAGGGCCAAAACTTCAAGAACATCCAGAAAAATGGAGAACAATTGGGGAGATTAAGAAAATGCTGGAAATCAATAGTACAAGGCAGGAAAAGGGGTGAGAATTTTGTTTCCTTAATGCTGTAAGCTGCCCAGAGTTGGTTCAATTCAAGATGGGTGGCAAATAAATTTAATAACAAACAAATAATTAAATAAATATATGAAGGTTGAAACTATGGGTAAGTCAAAATTCAAGGAATTGCAGGAGACACAAAAACAATCAAAATCCAAAATAATGAGCCAAATAACCAACCTGAAATGGTGTTACTTCCTTTGAAGGTAACATGCAGGAAAGCTATTCACATTTGGGGAAAATTTGGATTCCCAATCCATTTTTTAGCAAGGCTTTCACAGTGATCCCAGGGGAACTTACTTCCAAGCAATCAGCGCACTGCAAGTATTTCTGTATTAACTCAGCTTTGTTTTTAGGCACCAAAGGCATCAAGATAAAGAGAAGCCAGTGAAAGTTCAGGAACTCACTGTAGTTAAGGAAGAGGAAGAAAATGTAAAGGTATGATCACTTATTGAAAAGTCAATATTGGGAGTGGGGAATAAGATCAAGCAAGCTTTTGCCAGCAATTAACAGATTGTTAATCACACATTTCCTCATGCGATTTATGGAAACTGAAATTATATATACTTAAAGCAGATTATACAACTGTAGTTGGTTTTGCCCTAGGACTAGGAACAGGCAGTGGTTATAACTGTAGTCCTTGGCATACAAACAGTAATTATGATGAAAGAAAATGGAGCAAATGCTAGATTTCACTGTGTGTTTCTTCAGTCAGGTAGCAATTAAAGCAAAAAAAATAATATGAGGAGTCATTAATGGATCATTTAAATGGAGATCTAAGAAGAAAATGGTTCTAAAGACTAGATTGGCATAAGTTGCTTTTGTGTGAAACCACTACTGTAAAATGATTAAATTGGTTGGCCTGGTAACTAAGATTCTTCTTTGGTTAATAGGAAGAAAAGAATCCTGCCTCACTGGCTCAGCTGCAGCAGGTCAAGACAACTGTGCAGGTGGAAAATGTCCCTGCTGCATGTGGGTGGCTGAATATAACTGCTCAAGTGAGTAGAAACTATTTTGCAGGTTTCTCCTGCAAGATGAGAAATGATTGAGGCCTTATTTCCCCATTTTATTCATTTATTTATTTACAAATTGCTATGGCAGAATTATGACTTGACATCCTCTTTATCTCTTCCTGATATGTTCCCATGATACTGCCTTATTCCCCCAGCAATGAAAAAGATTGACCTGGGTACAATACTCATAAGTGACTTGGTGGTGAAGTCACCTTATTCAAGCACTGTTTAAAGGAAGCTTCAAGGCATATTGAATCTATTAGGCGTTGCCACTACTGTGACTACCTGAAAGGAAATCAGATGGCTGCAGCAACTTGAAACAGACTTGGAAGGGATTTTGGAGGTCTTCTAGTCCAACCCCCTGCTCAAGCAGGAGACCCTATACCATTTCAAACAAATGGCTGTCCAGTCTCTTCTTGAAAACCTCCAGTGATGGAACACCCACAACTTCTGAAGGCAAGGGAGAAGGCATTTTAACTCTCTTATTGCCAACCAAATTTACTGAACTTTGTTGTAGGAGAAGGATGGCAGAGCCTGAGGGTGGAGTCAAGAGAGGAATCAGCCTGGAGTCATTACGTTCCCAAGATTAATGTCAGGCATGAAAATTCAAGACCACACCTTAAGGTCCAGATATGCTGATTTATTGCTCATATCTATACACATGAATCTAGTCAACTAACCATCAGCACTAAATTTGCGCTAGATAAGAGTTAATGAATTCAAAAGTGGTTGGACTTTGACCATTTGTGGGAATGGAATGACTCCAGGCTGACTCCTCCCCTGACTCAACTTCCAGGTTCTGTGTGTCATTCTTCTATATCTGGTGCCTCTTTACGTTCAGGGATTCAGGTTGGGAATCCGGGCTACATTCTAGCAACAAAATTGAATCAGAATCGAACTGGAAAAGACCTTAGAGATCTTCTGGTCCAACCCCCTGCTCAAGCAGGAGATCCTATACTATTTCAGACAAGTGGCTGCCCAGTTTTTTCTTAAAACCCTCCAGTGATGAAGCACATGCAACTTCTGAAGGCAAGCTGTTCCACTGGTTAATTGTTCTCACTGTTAAAGAGTTTCTCCTTAATTCGAGATTATTTCTTTCCTTGATTAGTTTCCATCCACTGTTTCTTGTCTTGCCTTCTGGTGTTTTGAAAAGTAAGTTGATCCCCTCTTCTTTGTGGCAGCGTCTCAAATACTGGAATACTGCTATCATGTCCTCCTGCTCCTTTTTTTCCTCTAAACTAGCCAACCCCATTTCCTGCAACCGTTCTTCATACATTTTTGTCTCCAGGCCTTTAATCATCTTAGTTGCTCTTCTTTGCACTTTTTCCCAAAGTCTCAACATCTTTTTTGTAATGCGGTGACCAAAACTGGATGGTGTGTCTTATTAAGGATTTATAAAGCAGTACTAATTCTTCACTAATACTTGATTCTATGCTTCTGTTTATTCAACCAAGGATTGTATTAGCTTTTTTGGCTGCTGCCACACACTGCTGGCTCATCTTTAAGTGATCATCCACTAGAACTCAAAGGTCCCTCCCATAGTTACTGTTTTTGAGCCAGGTTTTGCCTAATCTGTATTTGTACCTTTGGTTTTCCAGCCTAGGTATAAAACCTTGCTTTTCTACATATTAAATGTTATGTTGGATAGGGCCCATTGTTAAGTCTGTCAAGATCTTTTTGGATCCTGAACTTGTCTTCTGCTATATAGGCTATACCTGCCAGCTTTGTATCATCTGCAAATTTGATGAATTCTCCTTCTGTTCCATCATCTGTGTCATTTATGTAGATATTGAAGAGTACTGGGCCTAAGATGGAACCTTGTGGTACCCCACTGCTTACTTCCTTCCATGTAGATTTAGTACCATTAAAAACTGCTCATTGAATATCATTTTTCAGCCAGTTACAGATACATCTGGTGGTGATGCTGACTATCCCACATTTTTCTAGTTTACCAAGAAGTAAGTCGTGGTCCACTTTGTCAAAAGCCTTGCTGAAGTCTAAGTACACTATCAGGATCATGATTGTAAAAGGAAGACATATTGATGCATGCCCAAGAATGGGTGAAGAACATTTTGACTCAGCAGTGGATAAAGATCTGTAAACTGAATGTAAAAAGTATTGACATTGTCCAAGGCCTAGAATAATTTTCTATTTCTAAATTAAAGGGACACTTCTGTCCCTCTCCTTTCAGATAGACAAATATCATTGAAAGTTATCTTGTGTGATTGCTTTCTCTCCTCTGTATGTTCTGTCATCACTCAGATGCTTTCTGACAAAAGGTGTTGCTTCTAGAATTCCATACATTCTTTCTCCCTGAAATGTCAGTAGCTTTGATGTTGAATGAATATTGAACATTTCGATCAGAGTTAACTTTATTTTTCAAAATATGTAGTCCCCCATGCTTAATTTGGCCATCTTTGATATACTTTCTTTAATGACTTTTTTGATTTAAATCTTATATTAAGCATTTCCTGGACTACATGCCAGCTGCAAAATGTTATCCACCTGAATGCAGGGGAGGAATTTCTATATTGCTATCCATGTTGTAAACCGCTCAGAGTCCTTCGGGAATTGGGTGGCATAAAAATGTAATAAATAAATAAATAAATAAAATAAATTTCAGTGGTATAAGCAATTGTAGGTTCTGCAATATTCATATATGATCACAAGAGGGCATAGGACCATGGTGGATGAAGTTCACTAATTGCTCTGTTGAAGGGAAAGCTTATTGTGCTCACTATAGTTGCTCTGTGAGGCCCAATCTGTACTTTCTAATGTCCCATTTTAAGTAACTAAGTTAATAAAATTAAAATGAGATCCACAAGTATCTATGAAAATATTTTTCTGATATTGCTATTCTGAAATAGCAAATAATTTTTAAAAGGCATTTTGTTTGGAGACTACTGGTAAAATTCTGCGTTTAAGTTGCTCTGTAATAGTCATAGCTGGATTTATTTTAATGTGTTGTTATACAAAGGACTTCAGCATTTGCAAGCTAAACATTAATCTTCCAGTTCTGTGGAAAGTGCAACAGAAGGTGAAGGGCTGAAAGGATTGAACATAAACATTAAAGTTAGAGAATTAAAAGAAAAAAAACTTAGGGTTTAATGTTTAATGTCTTCATTTTAACAAAGCTATTGTTAATCAGTACAAGATAGAGCTAGAATGTTTAAATGTCCAAGATCTTAGACAAACTAAATTTAAAATATTTCTTGACACAAGATCTTACAGACTTCAGACACATGTCTGTTAAGATTTCAGCAAAATAAAATACTGGAGTATATTAAAAATATGTTAGCAAACGGTAGCATTTAGCTAATTAAATCACTGGCACATTTGAGCAGAAATGCTTATAAAATAATTGTTTGTCACAGCAATCTAAGCCACAGAACAGGAAATTTGTACTGTCCTTTTTTTATAAAGTTCAGCAAAGTTCTCTTTAAAATAATTATTTACCTCATTCTTATGTTTGGCCAATTGTCATGAACAGATATCCCAAGATAACACTATAATATTTCCAAAATTGTTAAATGTCTATGCAATATTTGTATTGATATTGTGTATGCATCAAATTCCTTTAACTATTTGGAATGCTATTTGTTGTTGCATCAAAATTGTTATAAGATTTTGGAGAGAATTCCTACTGTATCAGGCAAATTGATTAGGAGTAGCTATCAGAGCCTTTGTTTCTATGATATACACTGAATGCAATTGGAATGATTTTTATCACCCACAGAAAACAGAAAAACAGCTTTTGTTTTGGAAGTAAAAGCTTCTTGTAAAGGTTATAAATGCCCCAAATTCTGCCAGTGATCACATGATGTATGAACATAGCTGTGGAAGATTATTTAGCAGTTCAAATAATCTGTTACATTTTGTTCTCCCTCAGTTTGTCTATTCAAATTAGTATCCTATAGAACTGACCTTATCAAAACCCTATGAAAATCTCTCTTTCAAGAATGGTTGCAATAGAAATTTAGAGCAATTTATTTCTTAAAAATTATAGTAGAATATGCCCACCAAAAGTTTGCAGCTCATACTAGTTATAAAAAGCAAGATGAGTTTTTAGACAGGCCTGTACATTGAACTTGAGTACTAAAGAATTTACAAATTTATCAACAGAAGACAGTGGTTATAGCTTAGATATTTAAAAAGAGAAGTAGCAGATACTAGACTTTAAGAGGAGAGATAGTAGTAATAAAAGCTAGATTCAGTTCCTGTTCCCCAATGGATCCCATGTTTTTAGCATGGACCAGTCAAAAATTTGATTAGAAATACTTATCAGGATTTTAGTAAGAAAACCTAGAGTTATTATTTCAGCCATTTAAGGAGGAAGAGACATTATTATGATGGGTTTCTGAGTTTGTAAAATGTGTTGAAGCAAAGTTAGTGCTGGTACATAAAACAGCCAAAATTATGTAGTCATTTGTTCTTTTTAAATGCAATTGTTTCCATTTGACATATTCAAATAGACAATTTGCCTCTACCCACTGTCACCTCCTTACTTTATTTTTAGAAACTTGCAGAGCTGTATCACTTGGGTTCTGTGGTTCAGTCATCTGCCTCTTTCTACTTATTTATTTTTCAGACAGTAATCATTCACTATTGATTTTGTTGGTAAAGAGCTTCAGATTCTCTTATTCATTTGTCTGTAAAAAACATCTGGAGAACAGCAACCTTTCCATAATCTTTGTGTACGTAAAGTCACAATATAACTTTTAGCAGCTCCTTCCATGAAAAAGTTGTATGCATAAATTTTGGAAAGGCAAGCTGGGCAGTCACAAAGAGCCACTGTTGATAGCTGCTGTGTTTGTAACATTGATTCAGCCTTGCCTGTATTTTAGAAATCTTACAATGGGACTTCCAACCGAGTGGATGCCCAAGATCTGAACGATACGAAGTCTCTCAAAGTCAATCTGAATGACTATGGAATGGATCTGAATAGCGACGACTCCACTGATGATGAAAGTCAGCCTCGCAAACCCATCCCCTTGTGGGCCAATGGTAAATACGCATCTTTCAGAATGTAGTACATCATTTTACAGTGTATCTTGTATACTTACTCTTATTATGATAAAAGAAGTTTAAAAAAAAGAGCCAGTCAAAAATTCAGTAAATTATGATATGAAACAGTGATACTGATAATTTGAAACTGCATTTTTCCCATAGTGCCATACTTTTTAGGCCACTAACAAGTTTATGCCTTTATCTTTAAGTTAGAGTGACAAGCATTGTTTGTTTGCTGCAGACCAATTGATTATTATTAGAACTACTGGAGGAACTTCACATACTGGCCATTTTATACAGGTAGCCCTTGACTTAATGGCCACAATTGAGCCCAAAATTTCTGTTGCTAAGTGAGACAGTTAAGTGAATTTTGCCCCATTTTATGATTTGCCTGCCACAGTTGATAAGTGAACCACTGCAGTTATTAAGTTAGTACAAGGTTATTAAGTGAAGTTGGCTTCCCCATTGACTTGGTTTGTTAGAAGGTTGCAAAAGCTCCTGTGTCCCCGAGATGATGCAGCCGTCATAAATCTGAATTAGTTGCCAGTATTCAAATTTTGACCACACAACCACGGGGAAGCTGCAATGGTCATATCTGTAAAAAACAGTCAGAAGTCAGGTTTTTCTAGCGCAGTTGTAATTTTGAATGGTTTTTAAACAAAAGGTTGTAGGCCAGGGGTGTCAAACTTACATTGTCACAGCGGTATCACATGACATATCGGGACCTTTCTCCCCTTCACTAAACCAGGCATGGGTGTGGCCAGCACATGTTCTGGCCTGTGGGCCGAGAGTTTGACACCCCTGTTGTAGACCAAGGACTACCTATGCATTGTAGAAGTACTTTGGTTGGAGATATATTGTTGCCTGAAGAATTACTCACGTATCAAAATGGTAATTTCCTCAGGGATTCAACTTAATGAAGCTGTTACATACCAGTACTACAATCCTCCAGATATCAACAGGTTATTTGGTCTCATACTGAGCCCTAAGCTAGAGGATATCTTCTATAAAAGTAAGCCAAGGTATTTCAAGCGTACAAGTTCGGCTGTATGGCAGTCACCACCTCTTCCAGGTTCCAAACCAGCACTCCGGACGTCCAACAGCATGAAAAAATACTGAAACTATTTCTTGTCTGGCTATATTTATGTTGCATCTGTAAATCATTTTAGTATTTTATATGTTATATAATAAAGGTTGACATGTTATATATATATCTTTAGTATTTCAGGTAACTATGATAATTTGCTTCATATTTTGTTCCAAGGGGTTCATAATATTTTCTAGCATTTGTACTAATGGGGAAAAATTAACAGTAATCACAATCTGATATATTGCTGGTTGGTCTTCTCATGATGCTACCCAATACGTAAAAGATTCTTATCTTTGAGAACTGATTGTTGCACTAATTGCAAGTACTTCTACCAAGCCATCTTGGATGGTTTATTTCTGTTTTCTAATTCTGTTCTGGCTTATGCATATATAATGTTATATAATTAGATCAATGCATATAGATTCACTTCTCTAAAATGATACGCTTTTCTCTTTATGTGACTTAGAAAATTGCATAGATTCACAAATAACTAACTAAAATATTTTGCTGTTTTCTAGAAAGGCAATAAGTTCGTGGATTTTACATTTCATGATTACAGTACTTGCTTTGTCAAAAAGATGTAGTATAGATAATTAGTTGAAATAACCTGTTTGCTCATTAGTGTTTGCTGTATGTTTCAATGTGCAAAGCGATTGAAGATTTTGCTGCTAGCATCTTGATTTTTAGAGATGTACCGTAAGTCTTATTTTCTTCTCTTTGTTTCAACAATTTAAGAGTTTTGCATTCAATGTTTTAAATATAGGGTAGCTTCTGCCCTCTGAGATTTTAATAATTGTTCTTTTGATTTCATTTTCGAGGAAATAAATTTTGGTGTTGTTTCATAATCAAGGAGAGGAAGGAGCAATCCTTCCTGTTACTTCAAAATGAAAAATCATCCTACATCATCTAAGAGTCAACATACTTAATTAGTACCTTCTCAGCAATTATACATAAAAGACACCCATGTGTGAAAGGTCCAATTCAAGTAGTAATGTATAGGCAACTCTTAGTTTAAAAAATACTAAACTAAGGTATTATTACTTACTGTTCTACAGGGAAAGTGAACCATGGAATTGATAGAATTAATGGGAGCAGATTTTCATTGTATTTGTTTTTGTTTTTGTTGCAGACAGGGACAATCTGTTTAATCAGACCATCTTCATTCTTTCTGTGTCTTTTAAACAATTGAAATTAATGGATTAGAGGCATAAATAATATATATGTCTGCATGATAAATATAAATGAGATATCTAGGCATAAATAAAGATGGAGAATATATGGAAGTCTTTAATTCCCTTCAGTTTGCATCCCTCTCTTATTTTGTTTTTCAACTATTCATACTAATCTTTATAACTTGGATCAGAATAGATTTCTTTGGTTTTCTCTGTTCCAATTTGGATATGCTTAACAAGAAAACAGAAGGAAGAAAAATCTGAATCTGCGTAATGATGGGAAGCTGTTTGGCAATTCTGGAAGGGAGGAAAGAAAACAAAAAAAACCCAACCTTGTTCAAGACTGCCTACTAGGATCATAAGTCATCTCAAACATCAATTAAAAAGCCCATTCCAACTCAGCATCTTTTGTTTGCGTAAATTTGAGACTTTATGGGCATAATGTAATTTATATTTTAGTCTGTATTTAAGACTTCACATGTTGATTCAAAATTAATGGATTGTGTTTCTTTGTATTTTACCAGTTGCATAATTGTGGTGGGATAAGTGTTCTTGGTATCTGAGCAAAATGGACATGGCATCTAGTATTGAATGATCATTTACGAGGCATGATCAGAAAGCATATCACATGGTTGCATTTCTTAGCGATGGCAATTCCAACATGTCAATTAGTCATTAATCGAATTCCATGCCATAAAGTGCAATGTTATATTAAAATAGATTGAAAGAACTGGGCACCATTCCTGGGTCAGACAGAGAAGGTTTTTAATTGCGCAAGGTTCAGATGCAAGGATTTGCATAAAAGATTCTGAACCCCTAAAAGTTCTTTACACAAAGCTTTTATACAAAATACAACAGAATACACATTTTCTATGACATAATTTCTGAT
>JANHGC010008212.1:138598-149410 GCA_027560395.1 Boaedon fuliginosus
TAAAGAACGCAAATCTCAAAGGAAGATAGTTATATATAGTCTTACGTATTTTATGTATTTTTGTTGTTATGTGTTGTTTTATATGTGTTTTTGTATTGTTTGTATCATAGTTTTAATCAATAGAAACCTTATTTAAAAAAAACCACTCTGTCCCCACCCTATAGTCAAATCCTCAGAAATGTCTGCACATGAAAAGAAACCATGTTCCATTTCCCCACAAATTCAAGTAAATTCCCTGAAGAAGAACAAAGACCTCTTTTTTTCCCTCAGCAACCATTACTAATTTCCAAGTTTGATAAACTCCCATCGCCTCTTTGTCATTGTGGATGTTTCTTATTTAAAACTCAAATACTTTCTTCTTGTTCTGTTTTTCTACATTTCATTTTTACAAGTTGACAAGCACAACAGTAGCTGGGGATGGATTTATGTCCTATCTTGCCATGATAATCTTTTGCTCTGTGAATAACCACAATTCAAGGGCTTATGGAAGTAAACGGAAGGCTCATGTTGATTTTCATCGTGATGTCATTTCTTACCCCCCAAAACTTTTTCTTCAGAGCATGAAGACTGAGATTCATCTGACTGGTTCCAGCAGCTGCCGTAGTTTTATGTTTCCGGTCTCCATAGTAGCAGATATTAAGTTGGTTTTCACTTGAGCAGAGTTAATTGGTGGGATGGTGATCATGGTGGTGAAATTTCAGCTAATTAATGCTGACATCTTCCACTTTCAATTTTGATTATTGTACATCATCTACAGCACAGGTAGTCCTCGGCTTACAACAGTTCATTTAGTGACCATTCGAAGTTACAACAGTACTGAAAAAAGTGACTTATGACCGTTTTTCATATTTATGGCTACTGCAGCATTCCCATGGTCACATGAGCAAAATTTGGATGCTTGGCAACTGACTCATATTTATTATTGTTATAGTGTCCCGGGGTCATGTGATCCCCTTTTGAGAACTTCTGACAAGCAAAGTCAATGGGGAAGCCAGATTCACTTAACAACCATGATTCACTTAATAACTCTGGCAAGAAAGGTCGTAAAATGGGACAAAACTCACTTAACAAATGTCTCACTTAGCAACAGAAATTTTGGATGCATTTGTGGTCGTAAGTTGAGGAATATCTGTAAATCATCTATTAAGGTCAATGTAGGATTCCTCTAACATTTGATTTTGTCCAACATGTGATCAGAGACCATTGTTTAAAACAACAACAACAAAACCTCCGGATACTGGCCCTACTTTTTCTGCGTTGTCAGAAGAAATTTCTTTCAATTTTTTGCCCTAAAAGGAAGCATAATTGGAGCATAGAACTCCAAGAGTTTTGTGATGTAAACTCTACAAGCTTGCCTAAAATGAACATCAATGTTCTTCTTTTTTTTTTTTTTAAAGTCAAGAATAAAAAGAATTCCAACTCAGAGAAAATATATTTAATATGATCCTGAGAAATGTTTGTTGGCTTGGCCAAAGTCTATAGATCCTTCATCCCCATGCAAAATCTTAATTCCAGAACAAGAAACCTCTATTTTATAGAGACTTTGGAAATGTTTAGCATCTGTTTCTTATAAACGGTACATTAAATGTACAGTGAAATTATGCAGTTGTCTCTTTTCCCCTTCCACTCAGATGAGCTCATTTCCTGTTCTCAATATTTCATTCCCTTGAAATGGGAGGGAGTGGTGGGAAAATTAACCATGAATTTCATGTGTGCTGATGTGCCTTTCAGGGTCTCAGCTCCTCGCGTACCATAATGTTTTCTCATTTCGGAAAGACAGTTTACAAACCAGGCCTGGCTTTTAAATGGTGATCTTTAGCAATTATGCTTGCAATTGCCCCACTTTGCTTAGGGTTGGAAGGCTTTAGAAGAGGAACAACCTTCAGTAACTTTGCTTTCAGAAATTGAAAGAGAATATCCTTTTGGGGAGCTTTTCATTGAAAAGTTGATTCTTGGGAAAACGCTGCAAATATTAAAGCTTTATTGCTACCATCCTATTTGCCTGAATCTCAATTTCTCTCCTTTCCAAATTTATATTCTAGTTAGACCCAAATCTTTGGATATAAAAAAACAACAACATTTAAGTCATTTTATCACACAGTTTTCATCAAATAAAAGACAGTCCCCACAAAAATAATAACACATTCCCCAATATAAGTTAAGCAAAGAATGCAGCCGTCCACACCATTTACTCTTAAGAGCGAGAAGCTGTAGCAGCTGAAATTGCCACAGCTGAAGTCGCCTGACGATGACGAATGTGGCTTCATCGAAACGTTGCGTTGATATTCTCAAGCCTACATGGGAAAAGACCCGATTACACCAAGAGTTACATACCTACACCCATGAAAATCTACGCATATATATATATATGTAAGTCTTGGTGTAATCGGGTCTTTTCTGCATTTCAAATTTTGGATTATCCCTATCAGTCCATTGGCTCTTCTTTTACATTACGGGAGAGGATCACAAGTGTTTCATACTGCTAGTTCCTGGGCTGACCACTTCCCATCTTCTGTCCATCCGGCTCAGAAATAAAAAGTTGAAACTGGTGAGGCTGTAACCAGCAGTTCCCTGGCCAGAAGGACAACTGTGATTCTGAAATCATGGCTGCGATAATTCCAGACAGAAGTTCAAATGTTGGTAGACCAATTACCTAAATATTTGGAAATACCAGTATACAGATTTATATCTCAGACTGTAGTGTACTGTGTTTTGAAGTACAATTACTGCAGGCTTTAGAATTCAAGTGACATTTTGGTATTGTTTTAAAGTTTTTTTCTTCCATAATGGTTTCATTCTTTGCTGAAAATACATACATACAGTACATTATATTTTTTGAGACTTGGATATACTGAAAGAGTCTCAGCAGTGTAGAGGTTTGGATGGAATTCATCATCTCCATGGAGTAATAATTATATTTTCAGTGCCTAAATCTTTTCTATTGTCTCTGTTGGTATTCTAAATTCATACTTTATGCATCTTTTCAATTGACCGAATCAATTCAGCTGACATGGAACTGATTTCACAACTTTGTTGAAATGTTCTGCATTTCAAAATGCTCAAATTGTAGGGATATTGAGGATGATGTGCAATTCTTTTTTTTTTAAATAGAGCTCGATACATTCCAGAATAAAAATCTGTCTGTCTCTTGTAAGGAAATATGGGAATGCATATTTAGAAGAAAAAAACTTGGTAGAACTTGTTCCAGAACTCAGACTTCATTTATTTTGGCTTGTGGTTTGCCGCACATACAATGAGGACAGTGTTTGTAGTTTTCTTCAGCAGTGTAAAAAATCCTCTTTAAAAAAGCTTTCAACTTATTTTTTCATAAACCCCTGTAATTTATTTGGAAGAACGTCAGTCCCCCTTTAAAAATAAACATTTCTGATAATAATTACTTGATTCAAATTGAATAAACTTTAATAGAATTTCATTGAATTTCTGGAAGGGATCACAAATCTCTAGAAACATGATGAAAAAATATTATTTATTGAAAAATAAAAGAACTTTTACATGGGTGCTTGTTGCAGTTCTGCAAACATACATCTCAAAGCTGAACAGCAAACTTTTACTAAGGGCTGACAAAATATATAATTATAAATTGTTCACATAGTAGCAACAGTGAGTTGATGCTCTGCTTTTATGCCAAGATTCCCTACCCAGTATGGATCAGACTTGCTGTATAACCCAATTTGCTAAAGAAGATCAACTGGTGGGACTCCCATCTAAAGTGAGAAAATAAAGCTTATTATTTTATCAGTTCTTCTATTTTTACAGCCTTCAGCTAGGAGTTTTATTCCTCATGTTGCTTATACTTTAATCTGCTTTAACAGAACACTTTATTTATATATGTTTAAGGAAAATATTTCGATTACTACTTGTAGTAAAAGTATGGCACAGTGAATACTCCTTAGGGTCAAGTTTAGCTCCTGATTGTCCATGTAGCTTTTTTGATAGCAGTTATTCGGACTTTTCTGGAATATTTTTCCGACCGTAGCCCTGGCATTTCTCTTCATTAATGCTAGTAAATCTGATTTAGCTTTAGAATTCTGGAATCAATTTGTACAATTAGCTTGATTCTGTCGAATGCTGAACAGCAGCCTGTTAGGCAATTATTGAAATTTCCCCTGAAATTTCAAACAACGCGCTATCTTTTAAAACCAGATGAACATCGGATTCTTGTTTCCGCGTTTATTGGAGATCTGATCACCTGCATATGCAGTACGGAAAAATATATGAGCTCTGCATCTTGCCCAACTGCCTTTCCTCCGAGGCACTGCGCTGCGTGCGCCTGCCTGCCACGGCACGGCCAGAATTGCCTCAGTTTGGAAAGGATCGGGTTCCTCTCCAGAGGCTCCCCGCCCTCCCTTTAACTGTGTGCTTTGACATGTAAGCACGGGCGGCTACTCAGCAGTTTCTTGGAATCATCCCTCCTCCCACCCCGCACGCCTTCCGGCCCAAACAAAGCCTTTCGAGCCGAACGGCGCAGCGAGGTTCAAGAAACGGCTGAGTCACGCTTACTCCAGACGCGCGTGCCTCCAGGAACGAAGGGACGGTTCTGAGAGAGACACTCCCACCTTCTCAGTTTACGGGGGGGCGTGGCTTCTTTGTGTCCAATTGTGACGCGACTTCGACGTCTCTTTCTCCTTAGATATATATAGATGCTACGTCAGGCGGCCGACTTTAGAACGTTTGGGAGAGCCGGCGGTGCAAGGTGGTTCCTGCTTCAACAGTGATTGGACGGAACCCACCCGACCACCCACGGACCGATCCACCGGGCTTGGGCCTTATCGACTTCTCTGCATTCAACCCAGTAGGCCCGCCGCCGCGCTGCCATGGCTTCCTCCCCTTCTCAGGTGCGCCAGAACTACCATCAGGATTGCGAAGCGGCCATCAATCGACAGATCAACCTGGAGCTGTACGCTTCTTACGTGTACCTCAGCATGGTCAGTAACCGAGTCCCTTGGAAGGGCGGGAGAAGGGAGGCGGGGGGACGCTGGAAACACTCACCCACCCACTGGGGGGGGGGAAAAATCCCGGAAGACTTCGCTCCTTACGGGCGGGAGGAAATAATCCTCCGCGCCGCAGCTTCTGTTGTTTACGTCGCCTCTTCCCTCGAGTGTCCTTGAGCCGCGAGCGAGGCCGAGGCATGCGAGCGAGCGGTACATAGTCCTGCTGCGGGTTTTATCCCTCGTACGGAAATGAAGGGGTTCCCCCCCCCCCGCTTTCGGTGGGTGGGTGGGAGTGAAGAGCGCTGTGAGCGATCCGCTTCCAAGACGGCCCCTCACCTCTTGTGACTTGCCCTGTCGCTGGCGCGTGGGTTGCCCTCGTGCGGGTTGCTTTCCGTGGAAGGAGAAGCGAGGCCGCTCCTCGATCTTTGATCCACCGGCGCGGCTCCCGCACATAGGACGAGGTTTCTAATAAAAGGAAAAGGTTTGTAGCTCGGGCTTGACGGGGGTGGGGGGGGGGTGTTGTGTTGGTGCTCTCTGAGCTTTTTTTTTGCAGAAGTTTCATTACCCAAACCAGGTAACCTCATCGGTGCTTTAAGTCAGAAGGCGTTTCCCTCAGGCCTAGACTACCTTGCTTTTTTTTCTTCTTTTTTTCAAAATTTGTAATGCTCGGCCGTAACCTAGAAATGGAAGCCTAGGCGCCTCTTTGTGTGTGTGTATGTGTGTGTGTGTTGTTGTAACAGCCTTGTTGTTTCACTTACAAGGAGTGTAGTCTTGACTGGGGGGGTGGGAGGAGGAATCCCTCTTGGCCCTGATTTTTTTGCCTCTGGGTTGCTGGAGAAATGACGCAACTTGTTTATGAGCAGTGTGCCTGCTGTGGTATCTCGGATAAAAAAAATGGAATTGCACTTTAGTTGACTTTGTCCTTTTTTTTTTCTACGAATCCGATTCATGTGGACTTCCGCACTGTGCTGGGAAACTAGTGTTTTGATTCTAGCAAAAGGCATTTGATAACATTGTTTGGTATGGGTGTTGGAAGTCCAACGCATGCAAGAGGGCAGCAACTTGGGACAGACTCTGGTCAATAACCATGCATGTTAACTCTGGCTGCGGTAGCAGCTGCCTTTTAAAATGGAAGGGGTTTCTATGCCTTCCTTGAAGAATGGCTATATGACTGAAATTACAGTTCAGTCATAGAGGAATTGGATCAGATTTTTTTTTAAAAAAAAAAATCTGGATGGTATTTTTTCTAATTTAAAAATCTTGTGTAATTTTTTGACAAGCTACATTTGGCAATATTTATCCAAATAATTGTTTCCTGTCCTTAATTAGGAATCTGTTACTTGGTGTTGTTTTGCAAAGAGTAAGTTCTTTGTTGCAATGAACTAGCTATCTTGATTTGGAGATCATTTTCAGGTCCTGTTCTTGCTGTAGGATATATAGAATGTTTGATGATTTGATTTTAAATGCCAGTTCAGCAGAAGTATCAGCACTTCATATTGTGTATAATCCCTCAGGCAGTCTAATTATCTAGTAATAAGCAACATCTGCAGGGAGGCAAGAGAGTTAGATTGCATCAGAAATAATGCAAGCTCTACCTTTTTCCCCACCCGTGTGTGACATTGCATGCCCCAAAGCAATGGAATTTATGTCATATGTCCCATGGATTATGTTAGCAGTTGGTTGTCTTAGGAAAATGCAAACTGGTGGATTAAGCATGAATAGATAACTGTCCTAATGCAAGAATATTGTTTTGATTTTTCAGTCTTATTATTTTGACCGTGATGATGTGGCCCTGAAGAACTTTGCCAAGTACTTCTTGCACCAGTCTCGCGAGGAGCGTGAACATGCAGAGAAACTCATGAAGCTGCAGAACAAGAGAGGTGGCCGTATCTTCTTACATGATATTAAGGTAGGTTGTATCAGAGGAGATGAGATGATAGGAATATATAGAGTTCTATACAGAAATTGAGAATGATGTATCATGAATCTAGGTTTGACTAAAATAAACTGCACATAATTGACAGATATTACTTAATTCAGGAGGATATGTAAGCAAAATGTTTTATTTTATGGTCAAAACAGATGTGGAAAAAGTGACAAGAACTATTGCTTTAACTGGAATGCTTTTGGTGTGCAAGGAACTCTCATAGAAACTGCATTTGTTCTCTGCTGAAAATGGTGATCTAAAGTGTCTCTTTCAGATGTTATACTTACTGTGTGTGTGTGTGTGTGTTTCCCTCATTACTCCCCACAATAGGGCATTAACACAACTCCCTGATAAATGACAAAAAAACTTACCCCATAGTTTATCCCTGCCCATGATCAGGTTATGTAGATCAAGAGTCTGTATGAGATATATACAGGCTATGATACGTCCCTATAGCCTTTAGAACTTGCAGAGGCTCTTGACTGATATACTGATGTGTACAGAGTTCTTTCTAGATAGTAAACTTGAAAATTGCTGGGAAAAGCATAGATACATGTGTTGTCTCTGCTGTACTGATAACTAGGTAAAATGTACAAGAATGTGTTTACAATGCTTTTAGCTGATTCTGTAGTGCTTGCACAGGGCAAATAACCTATTCAATAAACCTACAAAGTGTTTGAAGTAAGATTGCCTGTGTCTTAAAAGGCAAACCCCTCCCCCACTGTTTGTGAGTGGTTGGTGAAATTGAAAGAGCTATTTTATTAAAAGAAACCTAAGTGAGATTATCTTATATCTAATAGAAAGATAATATTGTTATTGAATTGTAATCCAGTTGGTTGGCCAACAAAATTGCTAGAAATTGTAACTGAGCAACATTTAGAAGACTGCAGTTTGTCTACATCAAACTTTCATCTTCAGATCTTTCAGATATTACTAAGCCAGTTGATTTCTTTTACTCCTCAAGTTGTTAGGTTCTGAGCTAGTGGAGGGGTGGAAAGATTGCAGCAGTTGGTGGTGGCATGTTCATGGAGGCTTCTTTTGTAAAGTTATTTCAATTAGTGACCCTATTTCATTCCAGGTTCAGGGACTGGAAAAATGGTGATATTAAAACATTTGGTCTTCCAACTTGGAAAACAAGGGTTAAAGATAAAAGGTGCTGGCTTGAGTAGCCCATTTTTCACTATATCAACCAGTTGTTCTGAAATACCAATATGGTGTTTTAATCATTTTGATTCCATTGGTTCAGCCTTTTTAAAAAATATATATTTTTAGAAACCGGATCGTGATGACTGGGAGAATGGACTGACAGCCATGGAGTGTGCTTTGCACTTGGAAAAGAATGTAAATCAGTCACTTCTGGATCTACACAAGCTAGCAACTGACAAAAATGACCCTCACGTAAGTCATACTTGCTCTATGTAATGTCTTTGGCTGGTATTGAAAACAATATACCTTTGACTTTCTTGTAACTAAAGGTAGCCCATGACTACTTGACTTACAACCACAATTGAGGCCAAAATTTCCATTGCTAAGTAAAACAGTTAAGTAAACTTTGCCTCATTTTGTAACCTTTCTTGCCCTAGTTAAGTGAATCACTGCAGTTGTTAATTTAGTAACACAGTTTAAGTGAATTTGGCTTCCCCCTTGTCTTTGCTTGTCAGAAGGTTGCAAAAGGTAATCTCATGACCCTGGGACACTGTAACTGTCATACATGCCAGTTGCCAAATGTCAGAATTTTGATCAGATGACCAAGGGGTTGTAAGTATGAAAAATGACCATAAGTCACTTTTTTCAGTGCTGTGGTAAGTTTGAACAGTCACTAAACAAATGGATGCAAGTCAAGGACTACCTGTATTTCTTTAAATACAGAGCAAGAGGCAAATTATTGATTCAAATTTAACTAAAGAATTAGAATATCAAACTAATGGATTTTCAATGTGTCCTAAGGTCATATAAACAATAGATTTAATTCTTGCATTCATAATTTGAAGGGTGAGTTCTACTTGAATTCTACTCTTTTGCTGCCCATGCATCCAGATATACCTTCCGCCGAGCTGTTAAGACCTGGCTATGCCAGCAGGCTTGGGGCTAATGATCCCACCCGAGGGGAGGGTTTTTAACATTATTTTAGATTGTTTTAAATTTTTAACAGTTATTGTTTTAACTGTTGTAAGCCCCCCAGAGTCCTATGGGAATTGGGCAAATAAATGAATGAATGAATTAATGTTTTCTAGGCAAATTGACTTTCTTTGACTTACTGTAGGTGGAACTTTTAAATAGCATTGGTTGAGTTTAGTCATTCATGTTTTTTAATTCATGTTTCTCTTATTTGCAAAAAACATGTACACCTCTAGGAAGAGAGAATAGGTTTGTAATATTGCTTTTATCTTCTAGTTATGTGACTTCATTGAAACTCACTACTTGGATGAACAAGTTAAATCCATCAAAGAGCTGGGTGACCACGTGACCAACTTGCGTAAGATGGGAGCACCAAAATCTGGAATGGCAGAGTATCTTTTTGACAAGCACACTCTTGGAGAAAGTGACAATGAGAACTAAAAACCAGCCATGAAGGTTGCAAAGAGACACTTATCCTCAGCACTTGTGCATGCTTCTTTGGTTTATCTCTTAATATTTACATAATTGTAAAAAAAATCACTTCTGTTCTTACATGTTATATCTCACGCCCAATAAAATGACTAGGTCTACTTATTTCCAGTTGTCCTGCAGTATGTTTTGAGTTTTAAAAAATAGCAAAATGCATAATGCAAGAAGTGTTTCCCTATAAATGAAGTGATGGCTCTGGTCTCAATCCAAAGGTGAAAATGTGCTTCAGAGTGGTCGTGGATATGATTTCTTTAAGGAGGCATTAACATAGCAGAACACCTTTTTGGATGTGAATCCAAAGGGTAGCTCATTTTTTATTAATTTGCACTCTCTAGGCCCATGTTTGGATTCTCGATTGCAATGCTCCCAAACTTCTGAACATCTGATTAATATTAAATTTGTTTTGCCAAATTTGTTTCAGTTGTATGGGCTGCGACTTATAAAAGTCCCTATTTTTATACCAGGAAATATGCAGCACAGTTTGGGCTATTATATTTACTTACCAGTAGGAGTAAACATTGAAATAGATGGCAAAGTGATGCTGCATTGCAATGTCTTTTATGGTGACCGCAAATTCAAAGTCATCTGAATACTGACCATATACAGCAGGGGCGTCAAACTCGATTTCATTGAGGGCAACATCAGGGTTCTGTTTGACCTGGGGGAGGGGGCATGGGGCGGCGTGGCCAGCTCGACGTTACTGGTGTCAGGGACACCTGTGGTGGCCAAGTACTAAGGTAGGACTACCCTAGGCCCTCTCTCACATAATTTTCCTGCCTCCCTTCGGTCCTTCCATCCATCTATCCATCATTCTTCCTTCCCCTCTTTATTTTTCCTTCCTTTCTCTCTTCCTCTTTCCTTCTTTTTCTTTGTCTTTCCCTTTCTGAATTCCTGACCAATGCATGCTGAAATGCAAAAGGGGAAACATTTTTCCTTTTGTTTTTAGTTTGTTTTGCTAGTCCTCTGCCAGCGAAAATGGAGCCCGGGTGCGCACATTTTTGTTGGCAGGAGGCTGTTGCAGTCCTCCTGAGGTCCATTTTTGCTGGCAGAGGCACTGCAGGCTGGGCCTTTGATGTTCCCAGGGCAGCCTGTGTGCCAGATCTAAGCACCCTGCAGGCCGGATCCAGCCCATGAGCCTTGAGTTGGACAACCCTGATGAAGATTAAGAATAATTTAATTTGTATGCCGCCCAATCCTGCAGGACTCAGGGCGGCTCACAACAGATAAATAACAAATAAATAACAAACATCATTACATACATTTAAAATCCCCTTAAAATTACAATTTTTGTGGGTTAATCTAATCCAGCTCGCCGGAACAGCCAGG